>JAUTXW010000717.1:0-240470 GCA_030620095.1 Kuschelorhynchus macadamiae
ATTAAAAGACGTAATAGAAAAGGCTCTGGTTTAGTAAATAAATTAATTAGTAAATTACCTTTCGAAGTTCATATACCAGGATATAATTATTGTGGTCCCGGCACCAACTTGGAAAAAAGATTAACTAGAGGTGACGTTGGTGTAAATCCATTGGATTCCGCTTGCAAAGAACATGATATATCTTACTCTCAGACTGAAGATTTATCAAAAAGACACATATCTGACCAAATATTAGAAAAAAAAGCCTGGGATAGGGTAAAAGCTAAAGATTCTTCTATTGGTGAAAAAATTGCAGCTTTAAGTGTTGCAGGAATAATGAAGGGTAAAAGAAAGTTCGGTTTGGGATTAAAAAATACAAAAGGGGGTAAACTTAAATTGAGAAAAAAACGTATCATTCGAACACCCAAAAAAATTGGAGGATTTCTACCTCTTTTGTTTCCCATTCTTGGCGCCCTGGGTGCACTAGGTGGAGGCGCGGCAGGAATTGTTAAGGCAGTAAATGATGCTAAAGCAGCTAAACAGCAACTAGAAGAAATACATAGACATAATATTGCAATGGAAAATGCTTCTAAAGAAGGTAAAGGATTATATATTAGACCATATAAAGGAAAGGGACTATTTATTAGACCTTATAAAGGAGGATCCGTCAAAATGAAAGCAATCAGACAAAAAAAAAACTCAAAATAAGTTTTCCAAAAAGAGCACTTACGAACAATGATATTATTAAATATGTAAAGCTGTTAAAAATAACTGGCTTTAGAGGTGTTTTTATGCTCGATGAACTTCCAAAAAAAATTAATCTGAAAGAATGTGGTATTGTAAATTTGGATAAAAAACAAAATAAAGGATCTCATTGGACTGCTTATATTAAAAATAACAAAAATGTAATATATTTTGATAGTTATGGAAATTTAAAACCACCTTTAGAACTTCTCAAATATTTTAATTCGAATGGCAAAGTGGATGTATTTTATACTTATGAAAATAAACAAAAATTTAATTCATATAACTGTGGTCAACTATCCCTAAAATTTTTGCAAAAAAATATATAAACTCATTATTTATTGTAATATCTCATTCATAAATAAACTGCAATGTCTACCACAATTGCCATATCAGGAAACAGTTCTGTTTTGTCTGCTGATTTTAATCCGCCCATATATTTAGAGGATGAAAAACAATATTACCTGGGTTTAGCTGATTTTGAAACGTTTATGACTATCCCCAATATAAAAGAAGGATGTAATAAATTTTATATAGATAATAAAGTAATTGTTATTCCCGACGGAACTTATGACATTACAGATATAGAAACATACATAAGAGAAAGTATAGAAGATTTATTTCCGAATGAAAAAATTTTTTTTCTTTTAAAAGCAAATGTTAATACTCTAAAAACTTTTTTAATGTGTAGTAGAATAATTGATTTTACCAAGGAAGATTCGATAGGAAAAATGTTGGGTTTTAATAGCAGGATACTAGAAGCTATGAAAGAGGAAGAATCAGATAATGTTGCAAAAATAACTAAGGTGAATGCTATTTGTATTGACTGTAATATTTGTGTCGGTTCTTACAATAATGGTAAACCTGTTCATATTATTCACCAGTTTTATCCAACTGTAGCTCCAGGGTATAAAATAGTTGAATCTCCTTTGCCCATTTTGTATTTTCCAGTTAGCGTCAAAGCAATTAACAATATAACAGTTAAAATAGTTGATCAAGACGGAGAACTTATCAGTTTTAGAGGAGAAACTATAACAGTAAGGTTACATTTACAAACAAGTGAAATATAAAATGGTTGTTAGATATAATAGAGCCCTTGGGATGAGACTTGCCCCTACTACTATCAACAAAGTAAAAACTTATAAAAAGAAAAAGCCTAAACAACAGTTCAGTATCAAATCCAACACCAACAAGTTAAGACGAGATAATCGTAAATTTCTCACATCCTTGGGTTTCACTGTTTTAAAATAATGAACATATTAAACGTAAACGAAAAGCTTTATGTAGACAATTCCATCGTCAGTTCTGAGCTTCACACATATCAACCATATATTTCTTCAAAATTCGATTACAATGATGAAATAAGGATCCCAATTCAAGAACTCGATGCTTACACTCTACCATCAGATAGTTTACTTTATATCGAAGGAAAATTAACTAATACAGAAGGTAAATATAAGAAAGAATTGCTATTTATTAACAATGGTATAGCCTTTTTGTTCAGAGAAATCCGCTATGAACTAAACGGAATTACTATAGATTCAATAAGAAATGTTGGATTAGCATCAACCTTAAAAAGCTACCTTTCTCACAATACCAACGAAAGTTTAAAACTGGAAAATGCAGGTTGGTTTCCACATCGGAAAGAAGGTGATACAATTTTAGTTGATAATGATGGAAAATTCTCCGTATCCATACCACTAAAAATGCTTTTAGGATTTTTTGAAGATTACAGAAAAATTATTATGAATATGAAACAGGAATTGGTTCTTATTAGATCAACTGATGATTTAGATGGTGTTATTTTCAAAGAAGATCCGGCACACCTTGTTACTGCTCCTGACACTCCATTGGTTACTTTCGATAAAATTTATTGGAAAGTTCCTCACATTCTAGTTGATATGCCACAACAACTTGCTCTATCAAAAATATTAGAATCAAATAAAGATATATTGATAGGATTCAGGAGTTGGGAACTTGTTGAATATTCTTCTCTAACCGAAACAACCCGTCACACATGGCCGGTAAAAACAACTAGTAAACTAGAAGCTCCTCGTCATGTTGTGATTGGCTTTCAAGAAAACAGAAAAGGGAAAATTGTTAAAGATATGAGTAAATTTGACAATATTACCTTGTCAAATATTAGAGTATATTTAAATTCTGAAAGATATCCTTATCACGATTTGTACTTAAATTTCGAAGAAAACAAATTTTCTGCTTTATACGAAATGTTTGCCAACTTTAGACAGTCTTATTATGGTGTTCCAAATGAACCCATTTTTAATCCTGAACAATTCAAAAACATTAGTCCTATTACACATATTGATTGCTCCCATCAAAAAGAAACAATTCAAACGGGATCCGTAGTAATGAGAATTGAATTTGAGACACACAATGCAATTAAAAAAGATACTTCTGCTTATTGTCTTATTTTACATGACAAATTATTTAGCTACAACCCTCTTACTAAAATTGTGAAACAATTATAAACTTTATCCCCACTATTTTCATATTTCGATTTAATTTAAAGAAATTTTCAAAAGCTTTTAGTTTTAATCATGCCATCAAAACTACAACTACAAATTGAAAAATTTATTTTTAAAATTAATCAACTGAAAGAAGAAATTGCAAATTATTCAAGTAAAAAAAGTCTCATTAAAAAATTTGCTGCTTTGAAAATATGAGATTGGTTATAGATATTCAAGGATTCAAAGATGAAAAAAATAAATTTATACCGAAAGAGCTTGCAGCTTTTGATGGTTATGAAATGACTCATTACATTTTTAAAAAGCCTTTTCCAATGGAGTTTCTTTCACCTGATTGTCACAAGCAGGCGGTATGGTTAACGAAAAATTATCATTGTATACATTGGAATAATGGATTTACTCCATTACATCATTTCCCAAAAATAATTGAAACACTTACGAAGAAAGCAGATTTTGTTTTTGTAAAAGGAAGCGAAAAAAAGGATTTTATACAGAAATATTCTAAAAAGCATGTGATTGAAATAGATGAACAACCAGCGCTAAAGCTAATGGAACCAAAATGCTTCTATCATTCAAAATCACCTTGTATGTGTGCTTTGACAAATGTGTTATTTTTATATGACAATTGTTTTATGAATGAATAAAAATATAAAAAAAAATTAATTACCTTTTTATTTTGCATTAACCAACCATGATTGAATACAATTAATATGATACCTTAAATCTAATTTTCTAAATTCATTTAAAAGTTCATACTCATTTTTATATTTTAAATAATCATTACAAAATTTAGCGGCTAATTTACATTGTTTCATTCGATCTATATTATTAACATATGCTGACAAATCTTGTGCTTCTGCGTCTTCTTCGCCTACAATTGATAAATATTGGAAGTATGCAGCAGATATAATAAACTCTTCATACATTTCAGTAACCATTTGCTCCATTGTAAATATTATTAAATTTATTCTTCCTTTTCAATTTCTTGAAGAATAGTATCCTCGTCAATAAATTGCTTCAAGTCTTTTAAATAGTAACCAAAGCCAATATCTTTTAGATCTTGAATAAGTTGAAAAAAATTTAATGTTTCAATGTATTTGTTGCAACAGAGGGCAGCCTTTACGAATTCCTCAGATTGATTACAATAAAAGTCTATCCACTCCGGACCACTTGCCATACAATATGAGAAATAGGTTTTTGAAAGATTACTAAATTTCTCCTCTAATAATTTAACTGCAATCAGCAACTCAGCCATTTCATTTATTTAACATAATATTTTAAATATGTAGGGGGACGTCTCTTGCGAATAGGATTAACTTTCTTTGATAATACCTGTTTTTTATCTTCGTATAATTGAAACCTCTTTTGGGTTGCAATAATAGCAGGTATAAATTGGCAATCTTCTCCTATAAATTCTATTAGGTGGCTTAATTCTCCTACAAAGTATGATTTCCCAAATGTATTGAAAAACGTAGTAAGGCTTATAATTCCTTCTAAATAATCATCACAACAGTCAATTGCTTCCAAATAATCTCGTTTCAGTGGATAAAACAGCTTGGTGTATTCATCTTTCGAAATCACTTCAAAGAAATTGAGATATTTAACTTTTAACTGTCTGATAGTTGTAGTTAATTTTTCGCGATTACACATAATTCACTTATTACTTGACACATTTTTTCTTTTTGTTTTATACAAAATTGGTGGGAAAATTCAAAAATAACTTTTTACGCAACTCGAGCACAGCTTAGTAAATGTGCCTCGGCATACTAAAATGATCATGATGCACCTATTTATAAGACTTAAGAATGCAAAATCAAATGTGGGAGAACAAAGAGAAAAAATTAAAAATATGATGCGAATGAGAATAAAAGGGGAGGAAGTTAAGAATGAGGGACATGAGAGAGAGGAAGAGGAGGAGGAGGAGGCGCTCCCATATTATAACTACTTTTATTTATAGGCTATTGTTATTCACTCTGCAGGTGCCCGAGCCTATAGGCTTTTATTAAAAAAAGGCTATCCATTACCCTGTGTTTCAACACTTAGAGGATGGGCCAAAAAAATAAAGGTGGAACCTGGCATTTTAAAACAGGTAAGATAATGAAATCAGGGTGTACTAGGGGTTTTAATATACTTTGTTATAAAGTTGTTTTTTTTTACAAAATCAATTTAATTTTAAAAAAATGTGTCTGATCACAGCTTTATGGACTCTAAAAAACTTGTGTAAATTAAAATGACTTTAAAGGGCTAGTTTTTGATATCCATAAAGCTACAACATATAAAAAAACTAGAAAATTGACGGAGATATATTTTACCATTGTCCAGTGCGTTGGTCCAAATGGTATTGATTAGTTTGTCATTAATTAGCTTTTAAAAAGGTAAGATAGAAAAGTTAAATGTATTTTCCCCAAACTTATCGTCTTGCCACCAGTAAATTCTTGTTATTTTTTTCTCTAAGGTTTATTAAGGACATTGAGATGGATTTCTTTGCAGGTTTTCATGATTGTGAAACAGACCGATTTAACTGACCTACAAAGAGTGTGTGTTTTATCCTTTGATGAAATTAAAACTAGAAGTGCTTACTTATATGACAAGGTAAACGACCAGACATTGAAGCCCTATAATTATATTCAAGTAGCTACTATAAGAGGTTTATTTGGTAATTGGAAGCAACCCATTTTCTACGATTATGACTGCCAAATGACGAAAGACAAACTTTTTGAAATCCTTAAGTTCATAGAAAAGGCAGGATTCCCTGTCGTTGCAGTAGTAAGTGACTTAGGTGGAGGTAATCGTGGTTTGCACAAAGAATTGGGAATTACTACAACACAAACTTGGTTTATAAATCCACTATCCAACCAAAAGGTGTTTGTATTTGCAGACGTTCCACATTTGATCAAATTATTAAGGAATCACTTTGTTGATCAGGGTTTTATTTTAAATGGCAAAGAAATCAATAAAACCATTATAGAGAAACTAATAAGCATCACTAATTCCAGTGACCTAAATATAGCTCACAAAATTTCGATGGATTCTATAAATGTTAAAGGCGCCCAAAGGCAAAAAGTGAAACTGGCAACAAAACTATTTTCCCATACCGTTTCAAGAGCTCTTACAAGATGTGGAATGCTTGGAGAATTTGGGGATGAAAATTGGATGGAGTGTGCAGAATTTTTTAAGGATGTAAGTTGGATGCTAGTTTTTGTATAATACTGGTATGATCTAACGTCAACTTTGTGATTAATGGTATTTTGTTTTTAGGTAAATGACTGGTTTGACGTTCTCAATGTAAGAGTGCCTGAAGAAGA
This sequence comes from Kuschelorhynchus macadamiae, assembly GCA_030620095.1. Taxonomy (NCBI): domain Eukaryota; kingdom Metazoa; phylum Arthropoda; class Insecta; order Coleoptera; family Curculionidae; genus Kuschelorhynchus; species Kuschelorhynchus macadamiae. Next base: position 6,515 of record JAUTXW010000717.1, read on the forward strand.
TAGCAGAGAAAGAAAAAAAGCTTACGGCCTATCACTTGAACTTCAAACCAACATTTTAGATAAAATGAGCAATATCATTTCTTCTATCAGGGTTAAAGGTAAAAATACATTATTACCTTTTCAAAAGGGAATTCTGATTACCAATTCATCCTTAAAAATGTTGTATGAAGATCTTAAAGAAAGAAACGGTATTAAGTACCTCCTCACCTACCGTTTGAATCAGGATGTGCTGGAAAAATTTTTTGGTGTCATAAGATCAAAGGGAGGTTTACATGACCATCCAAACCCCCTTGAATTTAAATATCGCCTTAGAGCGTATATTTTAGGAAGAAATGAAGGAGCCTTATTCAGTGAAGGTAATACTCAAAAATTAAAATAAGTAAAACTCAAAGTCTCAAACACATTAAAGATTAATACATTAAAATAAAACAAGAATATAAGACAAATTAAAATTTAAAGATTAAAAAAATGTGAAACATTTTAAAATGACATAAACAACCTATTTCTATACGTAACAATAATAAATAAATATAATAATAAGCATACCGGAGTAACGTTTTATTGTTTAACACATCACTGACTTAGGTCTAAACTTTCAGTTTTATTTATTTTAATTTATATTAAAATCTGTTTCTTTGAGAAAATTCACAAATTCTTTGATTTAAGGTAATACTCAGACAGACGACACCCCCGATTTGGAAACAGAAAATGTTTTAAGTAAAGATCATTTTCGACATCTAGTTACAGAAGACCCTCCAATTTCTGATGCTTTAAACCCAGAACTGGACTCCATACCTTATGATGGTTTACAAAATTTAGCGGGGTTTATCTGCCACAAGCTAAAGAAGTCAGAACCAACAGCGTCTACCTCCACAAATACTCTAGACAATTCTTTAACATGGGTTGATCATTTGTCTGAAGGTGGTTTGGACAAACCATCTGAGGAAATGATGCAGCACATAGAAAAATTGGAGACAATTTTTAACAATGTTAATGCTGATAACCTGCATATTTGTAAGGGATATATCAGTTATTTAATTGACCGCAGTTCTAATGTGGATTGTAGCCTAAATGTAAAAAAAATATTTTTTAGATCTCGAATGTTTTTCCGCATGAGGAATTTAAATAAAGAATTGTTAGACAGATATTTTTCAAAAAAAAGAAAAATGTTAAAAACTGTTAAATAATGTTTTTTTTATTATTGTATTATTTATTATTTTGTTAGTATTGTTAGCTAGTTAGTATGCAGACTCAGACTAAGAGCCCTGAACTAAGGCTTATTTTAATATTCCATGTATTTTTGTAAAAAATCAAAATAGCCCCTTTTGTTTGCATAATTAAACTTGTAATTATTTTAGTGATCCTTATATTTTCATTACATTAGGTTTTTGGAAAACTATTTTTTGTAAAAACCCAGTTTTTACAAATGGATATCAAAATATATTTTTAAAAAGTTTTTTTTCTATTTGCATCGCATTTAATACAATAGAGTCATCAATAATCATCATTATTAATAAAATAAAACAAAACATCATATTATATTTTGTTTATCGTTTTATCTATTTTTTTCAGTACCCATAAATAAATATTTTTATACCTGTGTTTTTTTTATCCCAATCAAAATAGTTATTTTATGCGATAAGTGTGTGAAGTTATGATTTTTTGACGAATGTGAAAATCACATGAGTCAAAAAAGGTAGTATTTTACACACTAGTAGCATACAAATTTTTTTCTAAAACCAAAAAAATCGTAGCAAAATTTCCAAATTTTTCAATTCCTTTACACACTAGTGTAAAGTAAATTTGACATATTTTTAAAACTGACATTTGTCAAAATATTAAAATTTTTCAATTACTTTACGCACTGTTTTAAAATGTTACACGTCTTGAACAGTGCGTAAGGTGAGTACTTTACGCACCGTTGTAGAAAAAATAATTTATGTAAAAGCAATACCTAAAAATAATAATATTATTATTATCTTTGGTAAAAGTAATTAGTGATTCTGATTCCATTCTAAAAGAAGGGTATGTTTATCTATTAATGTTCTTGAGAAATAAAAAAACACCCTTTTCAATCACATAAGGACTTAATTTGTATTTTTTTTCTATACATTTTATTTTTGAATTCATCATAAATACTTACCTACCCGGTTGTGAAGAACGGTATTTTAGCCTATTACCGTTCACGAGATACAAAAAACCACCCCAATTAACCCCCTAGGGGTTAAATTTGTAGTTTTTTTCTATAGTCTTTTTTATCTTATCATAACTACCCGATTCTAAATGAATGGTCTCTTTACCTATCACCTTCTCCAAATTCAAAAACTGCCCCTTTCAACCCCTTATGGGGTGAAATTATCATAATGTATTGATTATGTATTGTCACAAAAGCTTAATGTGTGTACAAAATTTAAAAATAATGGAAATAATAAAAATGGTTGAAAAAGCTGTTACAAGATTGAAACAAACAAACAAATATACTGGTCAAGTTAAATAAAACCCTTCTAAAAGCGAAAAATAGTACCCTCTTTTTCTTAAAACCTACTGTATTTAACTATTTTTATTTATTTCTACTCATATGTTTAAATGTAACTGTTTATTTTGATATAATCATGTTATTTAATATTTAATCCGCAAATCTAGTTCACTATAGCTACTTTTTGATTACCTCAGGAAGCTGTAAAATATTCTCTCGTATAAAATTATTGTATAAAACGTATCAGTATAGATAAATCGTCAACATTTGTTCATGTTTAAAGTTCATATTTAACTTAATATGCAGAAAACCACGAAAAATCCCATATCCCAATATGTTAAATTTAAATTTTACGAACCGCGTGACGTCATGCGCGAACTGGACAAATTTGTGACCGCGATTTAGCATATCTTGTTTTCTTTGTATCATGGGTTGCGTCATATAAGTTAGCAGTGCATTATTTTATAACACAGCTTTATGAGATAGTGGTGCTATATGCGGTTGTCCTATTAAACTAAGAGCAGTTAAGCAATCGGTTATTAAACTCAAATATTAATTTCTTTTTTATCGGTAATCTAGCGGCTTTCTTAATAGTTATTATAATTATTTTGCAATGTGTCACATGTCACCAATAGCTCTGATATTTCATAGTGTACAGGGTGTTCAAGATAAGAGATTGGGTATTGAAAACACTAACGGTAAGAGATAGTAATCAGCGCCATCCTTCGGTTGACCTTATAAAGAGAAGAACGGCTTTACTACTTACTCGACCGACGTTTGTATACTGTAATAATATCATATATCTAAGTTCGATTATTGTTTGTGATATTTAGAAATTAGCAAAATTGGATTTTGGGAGGCTGTAAAATTTAGACTTAAATTTTTAGATGGCTCCAGCAGAATTTTCATAGCCGTGTTAGTTTTTGAAATACAGGGCGTTTTTGAAAATGTTACATTTTTCAGGCCCCCCAAATATCCTAGCTATCTGATAACCTATCAAAAAGGCAAAAACTGTTTCTTATATGACTTTTTCCGTAGAATTAAGTGCCGCTTTCAAAATAAGTGTGCAGGACAAGTTAAAAAGTTATCGGACCCTACATTATTTTTTTTAAATTGGACAACCTATATATTATTCTTTATATTTATTAGAAATAATGTGGGCTGTCAAAAAATATAAAAGTATATACATGCATAGTGTATCCAAAGTCAATTGACACAGCGGAAAATTTGGGGTACTACACCACTTACATATATCAAATAAATTTATTTTTATTCAGTTGACTGGTCCCCGTACAAACAGCGGACCTTCGTGGCGCAGTCAACGTGGACTCATTGTAAAATTTGTGGGCGGAGTCTTAGAGTTAAGCACTTTGATTGGTTATATCCGTATTTCAATTGGTTAGATTTTTGGAGACGTTGATTTAACAAAAAAATGCACAAAAAAGATATATTTTTAAATATTTGCGTCGCCTTCACTTGTTCAGAGATCTCAGGTCAGTGTCAATGTCGTAGAATAAAAATTTCTTTTTATTCTATTCAATATTTTTACTTACCTTGTAAAAGCGAAGTACTGTAATGGTGAAAAAATTACCCTTCGAGATTTTTTCTGATCTTTACGTTTCTGGGTCTCTAGATAAATATTTTTTCTCAATTGTGTCGGTATGTCTGTCGAACTGTCTGTTCGCGGTACAGCTAAAAAACTACTTAACCGATTGACTTCAAATTTTAGTTAAAATTTAAGAATCATATCGGAATGACCTGGTAACATTTTGGTAGAAATCGAATATGGCAAAACAAGATGGCGGCGTTGTGAAATGTTAAACAAATTATTACTAAAAAAACTACTTATACAATTTGCCTAAAATTGTGCACAAAAACTAAGTATTATACAGAAAACCATAAAGTTTTGGTATGAATCCTAGATGGCGGAACAAAATGGCGGCTTAATAAAATATTTAAAAATTCAGCATGAAAAAAATACTTAATTTCATTTTCAAGTTGTGTGCCATAACTAATTGGGTATAGCGAAAAACTAGTAAAATTGTGTTTTAGATATTTTCAGGTTCAGGGCCTCTGGATGCCAAAAAATATGTTTTATCAATTCTATCAGTCCATCTGTCAGTTTGTCTGACTGTCTGACAGTTCGCGACGTTGCTTAGAAACTACTCATCAGCTTGACTTGAGATTTTAGTCAAAAATTAAGGATCATATGGGGATGACCTGGTAGTATTTTCGTAAAAATGTAATATGGCAAAACAAAATAGCGGCCTGATGATATGTTAAAAAAATTATTACTAAAAAACCACTTATCCAACTTATCAAATTTCGTACAAAAATCAACTAGTATTATGTAGAAATCCAAGATGGCGGAACGAATTGGCGGCTTAATAAAATATTTAAAAATTCAGCCTGAAATCAAACTTAATGGACTGATTTTAAATTAAGTGTCATAATTAATTCTGGTATAAAGATGAACTAGTAAAACTGTGGTTCGAATTTAAAATGGCGAAACAAAATGGCAGCTAAATAAAATATTTGTAATCGTGAAAAACCAATCTCTTAGGTTTTATATATTCTCAGGTTTTAGCTTCCCTAGATGCCAAAAAATATGTTTTATCAATTTCGTCGATCCGTCTGTCTGTCAGTGCGCGGCATAGCTTAAAAACTACTCATCAGAGTGATTTGAAATATGCAATTTGTAAATTCAAAAACCTCTCTGAATGATTCAATTTTTAGGAAGTATTTGACTTTTAGCCACTATTTACCCCAACCCCTCAAAATCAAATAAGCTTTAAAATATATACCCGATACCCTCCAAAATGACATATCACCAATTTTTTAAATAGTTCTCACAGAGCATGGGTACCTAGAAATCCTTAAAAATTCCACCACTGATGGAAAATGTTCCATTGATACTTTATAATGCCATTTTTCTTCAAGAAGACGGTGCCCCAAACCACAACTCTGCTCTTTTAAAGGCATTTTTAGACGATCACTTTCCTCATGAAAATATATTGGTACCCACGGACACGTAAGATGGCCCCCTCGATCTTCTGATCTTTCGATTTTAGATTTTTTCTTATGGGGTTTCATGCAAAATCAAGTATTTAAAACACGATATCAGTCTGTAGCGGAGGTTCGTGCGGCAATCAATTTGAAAACTAACTTTGGAAACTCTCTGATTTCTCAAATTTTGTTTCTTTTTTGTTTTTCCTAACTTAAGTTAAGTTAGATAGGTAATTATTGTTTTGTTTTCACTAAAATTCAATAACTTTATCATAATTAAATTAAAATGCTGTAATTAATAACTAAGAATTGAGAGTTAAAAAAGATCTTTTGAATTAAGTTTAAAAGTATTACTTCTTTAGTTTAATAATTACTTACATACATTTTGTGTTTAATACATTTTAGCCATAGCCTACTACCTACTAATTGGACACAAAAGCAAATTTTAGGAAATCTCGAATTTTGAGCTAATTTTTTAAAATAACTGCATACATGTATCTACATTTTTGGAAAGCCCACATTATTCCTCATAAATCTAAAGAATAATATATAGGGTGTTCAGATAGCTGATATACGAGGGGGTAGGTAATAAGGGAGTAGGTATTTTCAAATAATTCAAAAAGCCTAAGTAAATAAGAAGCGAGAACGATAATATTCAAATTAAGTTGAAAAGACGCTGCCGTAAAATTAATAAATTAACACATAGTCACTTGCCTAATCATATCTTGAGCAGTTGATAAAATTAAGTAAGTATATAAAGATACTAAGCTTTTTATGGGCTTTTTACCATAAACACTTTCTCTCAAGTAATTTATAGCTTCCCTAATACTGTTTTTATTCTAGCCATTTAAAATTTTGTCCAAGAATGATTTGCGACATAATGTTTTAATTTACAATTCTGTGGTTTATTTTATTTTATTATATCGTAAAAGTATCGTACCTATTAAAACCAACAAAATTTATTTTGGAGAGATAAAAGCGGCGAAGAACATATTCTGTGTTCGATTATATTATTTATTAGCTTTAGTTGCTACTGTTTGTGGATAGACGAGTTTGCCGATTTTTTTTCTGATTTATAGTGTTTTATATTTATTGCTTCCTGTTATTTGATAAACAATTTTAAACATTGTAACAAATATTGACTTTACTTTCTTTCTAAGCAAATATACTGGTATCAGGTCAGCAGATCATCAACACATTTTTTTTGTAACTAATACTTTTGAATGAATAACTAATAATATATCTAACAATATTGTTTTTATAATAGTTGATGCTACCCGGCAATACGTATTTTTTTTCTAGAATAGGCATATTTGCATTTCCTATAACTTGTATGGCTACAACTATGTCGCTTTGCTGAAAAATAGCAGGTTGATAGAATAGCCAGCATTGCTTACTTCGACTAGGCCGCTTCTCTTTTCTTTAGTAAAAAATAATAATTTAAAAAACTTTAAAAGACAATCTTTTATTGACAGAAAATAGAATTGTGTGGCACAAATATCTTATTTCGCAATATATATTATAATATATCTGTGGCTTGAGTAAAAACCTTAATTCTCTACTAAACCGAAACCAACATAAGCCGTAAGATTGCAATCCATCGCCTTTGCTTTCCTGGCTATGGACTACTTCCATCATTCCTCAAGAACGGTAGCGTTTGCGCCTTCGTTCTTAATAATATATCCTGTGCCAGACTTCTCAACTTAATGTTAAAACGAACAGATCCGATATCTTGTGGCTAAAACTAGTTCTTAAAAACTCTACTAAATTTATTTGTTGTCTCTACCGCTCTCTTTCAGACAATTCCTTTAACGAGCTCTTCAACTTTCTTCCTGCTAAAGCGGATTTTCTAATCTCTGAATTTAATGCCACAGAAATCATTATCCTTGAAGACTTTAAGGTTTATAATAAAGAATGGTTAGGTTTTACTAAAATCGATCCCCAAGGTAGAGTAGCAAAAGCCTTTGCAAGCGGCCAATCCCTTACCAACCTCATCAAGAACCTACCTACTTCCCACGCATCATCACATATAGCCAAATCCCACTGGACCTCATTTTCACCACTCACTCAGAGCCTTATCACTATTGTGTGTCCTCTAGCTCACGATTTTTTTCCATTTACAACAAGAGGTTGTAAAATCCATACCACCTCGTATCTGGCACTATAATTCCGTTCATTGGGATAGGCTGCAGGGTTTCTACTCTTTCTTCCCTTTGGAACAAAGTGTGGTTCTCTTATAGGTATAGAAATCTTTATACTAAACTCTAGTGAGACTTTGAAACCTAACAATAAACCTTGGTATTTACAATCCCGCGATAATGCCAGTACTCATAAAATTCCTCCCTGTAACTTCAGACTCATATCCCTACTCCTAATTATGGGTAAGATATATAAACTTACCCATGACAGGCAATATGGCTTCCGCCACCAAAGGTCCACAGCAGATCTTATTTTCGTAACTCACAACTGGACATATCCAAAGTATTCGAACAAGTATGGCATAACGCTCTTTTTAACAAACTTCCTTCCTATGGTCTTCCTCCAAAAGTTTGTACTTGAAATGCCAGATTTCTTTCCAACAGAAGAATTTCTGTGGTGGTTAATGGCCATTTATCTGACTTTCACAAAATTATCGTAGGTGTTTCACAAGGTCCAATATTGGCACCTACCCTACTCCTCCTCCACATCAATGATATTTACATCTATGCTGACGATAGTAACAAACCACTCCAACGTACAATTTCTTAGACCTGTTTTCAAGACTCAAATGGATGATAGGCGTAAGTATCTTCATCCCTAACCGAATATCTCTAAGAATCGTAGAATAGGGACCAAAAAACCTTGTCCAGTTTAATGCCACTAAGACACAATCATGTCTACTTTCTCACAAATTATCTCGCAGTTCCGTTTCGGTTTTGACTGGAAGAGTATCGGACGTATGCTGATATCGAAATCGAGGCGACGCGATAACAGAATATTGTTTTTTGTGCAGCGCTGGTCTCGTACATCTACCCTACTTGGAGTTAAATATTTAAAATTATTAAGGATAGTCTTCTAGTCTGTGAGTTATATGTTTTATGATAGTTTTCCCCCCTTCATGTTAACATAATCAGGCGTGAGCATGGAAAAGAAGGAGATATTCCTCCGAACAAATGTGAAAATGTCTGCCTGCTGAAATGGTAGTGTGAGCATAAAATGCTTTTGTCTTATTTCGTTTCTCTGAGATTGTCGATTGCGAGTAGACAGTTACTCTGGTAGATCTTAAATACAATATTAGACTTCTTGAATGTGTCACCACCCATATATAGACATATGGGTGGTGATTTACAAGTAACAGGCAGAGAAGATGATGATGCTGACTTAGTCGCGAGACCGGTTGCTGACATAATAAAGAATTTTTTTGGGTAATTTAGACTTTTTCTTCTTCTGTGTCTACTACTTGAATATTAGACTGCAGTGTATTAATACCGCAAGGGAACTAAATTCCACATGGCCATCAAAAACTCACGAATTTGAGTACGATCGATTTTACGTTATTTTGAATTGTCGGACCTTAATGTATCGATTTCACATCTTTTTGCTTCCCTGGTAAGAAAGTATTGTAATCATAAAGATATCACCCTGCCATGTTTTATCAGATTTTCACGTTTTGAAGTATCTAGATACTGGAAAACATGTTTTTTTTATTTCCTCTGTCTGTGTGTCTGTTCGCGGCATAACTAAAAGACTATTTATCCGCTTGAAGGTCAAAAATTAAGAGCCATATAGAGATGAAACCGTAACATTTTGGTAAAAATTCAATAAAAATAGAGGACTATTAAAATGTTTAAAAATTCAATATTTAGTCAAATGACCTCAAATTTTGCACAAAAAAAAACAAGTCTGATATAGCGATAAATTAGTAACATTTTGGTGTAAATTTAAGAAAGCGGAACGAAATGGCGACCAATAAAATGTTTAAAAAATCAGTGTATAAAAACTACGTACTTGAAAAACCTGAAATATCGCAAAAAAAAACAGATCTGTCACAAGGATGAACTGGTAAAATTTTCGTACAATTTCAATGTGGCTGAACAAAATGGAGGCCCAATGAAATGTGAAAAAACTACTTAATCAAATTGATTTCAAATTTGGCACATATATAAACTGTGATATGCGGATGAACTGTAAAACCCGCTAATTACTATTCGGTTTGATTCGTCAGTTCGATTCCTTTATTCGATTAGTCTATTCATATAAATGAACGAATGGGTGAATCAACGAATGGACGAATATTCACCCATACCATTCATCCATTTTATTTAATACGTTCGCATGAATTTCATGCGTGTCAGTGTTTGAAAATATACAAAAAACAAAAGAGCAGATTCGGACGAATGGTTCGCCGAGATCAAAGCTTACTTGATCATTCGCCCAAAAGACGGTGTCGACGCGCAACGAATCGAACGGATCAACCGGACCCTCCACACTGTAGCTGGCTTAAAGCCTGCTACTCACTATTCGTCCATTGATTCATTCGTTTGCATACATTCGAATGAATACGTGAAAACCGATCGTTACACCGAGTCAGGGTTCGGTAAATACAAGTCGACTACAAATAACCGGCCTGGGTCTCTCCGAGCTCATTCAGTGTTCCGATTTCATGAAGTAAAGATCCCTGAAGATGCCTCGTGCAATCGAAGGCAAAACGTCGGAAAGTGATTCCATTTTGACATGGTCTAATCCCAAGAACTATCATTTCTTAACATCCTTCCCTTTATATATCCATTTAAAATTCAGGTGTTTATTTACAAAAACTTTTAATTAACCAAATTTAAATTTAAAATCTACTTCAATTTCTATTTTCACAAATTTGACCCGAAATCCGAGAAAATCATAAATTAATAATGTTAACGATACTATATCAATATTTATATCAGAATCATTTGAGAATGTATTGTTTAAACTTCGTAGAACAATTTATATCACTAGCACATTCAAATTGCACTTAAAGGAGCAACCAAATTTAACACGCCTTAAAAAGTAGAACGTCATTGTCTAATCGGATTACCAGCAGCAGACAATGCTTTTATTATTGTTTGTTAATAGTTTCATAAAGAAGTTGCTCAAATTTCGAGCCTTATGATGGGTGAGGCGACTTTTGGTACAACCATCAAATACTTATAAGGCAAAAGTACATATTTTATCAAACCTACAACGAAATTTATTCATTCAAGATGTCAACAAAACGCATCTGACGCAATGCAATAGATTACAGCTGAAGTTATATAATAGTTTAATATTTTTCAATAATTTAAAAGAAATAATAGTTTAATCGATTTGCAAAAGTTAATTGATGTTTTATATTTTTTTACCAATACTTTACGTGTACAGAATAAGGAAGAAAAAAACAAATAGGTTCAATCTGATTTGATTTTGAGAAATTTTATATTCTAATATACGTCTGACAAACTTTTTCGATTTATGTTTTTGTGTGTGTTTGTTCTTTTAAAGAAGTGCTTCTCCGTAGAAGTACTTGTGTAAACTAAATTTCTGATTTTTCACTTCAAACATATTTTATTGTAGTTTTTAATACCAAAGATCAATAAAAACAGCATATAAGGTTCATGAAATTCACACAAAACACTCTTTATAATTCATATGCATGGGGTGCGCAGGTGCCAAAATGCTGTACACCATAATTAATTATTTTGGTATTAAATAGGATTTAAAATATTGAAGAAGGTATTTAAATGTAATTAAAAGAATTTAGAGGTACTTAACAGTATTTAAAGACCGTTGAAAGTATTTAAAACTTAACAAAAGTATTAAATTGGAATAAAAAAGGTATTAAAAAAAGAGCAATTCTTCTTTTAAATTTGGTTATAGTTTTAACAATGATTTCGACAATGTGTTGTTAATCGCAAAATAACAAATAATAGTTTTTATAATAATCAAGATTATAAATAATTTGATGTTTTGAGTTAAAACAAATGAAAATGGTCCTTATCAGTTTTTATTTTTTAGAATGACCAATATGCTAAATTATAATTTTAAAATTTGCCTAAAATTTAAGTACATAGCTTTTGTGCATTTCCACAAAAATATTTCTATTTTTATTCTCAATTTGCCCAAGCCGTCTCGACATGCGATAACTATTCATTTTTAGGAGAGAAATTCAAAATTAATAGATACAATTTCAAATCCTTTTGAAACCGGTTTCTTAGTAAGTAATTAAAAAGTTTATAATAATCAAATCGAATTAAAATTTTATTTGTGTCAAAGAAAAAAAAACATCAAAACATATTACTTTTACTCATTAGTGCAATTACGAAAAATCCAGAAATCAAGTCACTTCCTCAAGAGTGAAATTTCGAAAAAACCATAAATCTTATTTGTAATAATTATTTTTGAAGGTCATTGAAAAAAGAATTGGTTTAAAATTTTATTAAGTTAAAGAGATATTGTAAAAAAAACGCAGTTCACCCTCTTGTAGGAGAAATTTCGAAAAACTCGAAAAAAGGTTTTTAAATATTAAATTTAAAAGATATCGACGAAAGAATAGTCATAAAATCTCATTTAGGTAAATAAAGTAAAAACACATTTTACTTTAATGGAGTTGGTATTTCGAAAAATCTAAAAATTGATTTTAGATAATTAAGTTTGAAAGCCACTGTAAAAAAGTTTCCCAGTTTCGCTCCTTTTTAAAGGTGGAATTTTGAAAAATCTAGAAATTTATTTGTAGAAAATTATTTTTGAAAGCCATAAACGGAATAATTGTTCTAAATTCTCATTTAGCTGCAAGTATATTTGAAAAAAGTAAAAACAAATTTCAACCCTTTTAGCTTCCTAGGGGGCGGGTTTTAAAAAATATTTTTTTTATCGGGAACCTACATAGCACAAAGAAGGTCCATGCCAAATTTAAACATTTTATTTTTAATGGTATACATTTCACCCCCTAGCACTCCCTTAAGGGTGGTTTGGAGCTTGCCAAAAAAGATATTTAGGCAACCCTTAGTTACTTATTTTGTAAATTAGACGCTATTTGAAGCTCGAACCGCTTTTTTACAGTTAGCCAAATAGACGCCAGTGAAAGCATATATTATGAAATATATTATGAAATTTGCGTACATTGTAACATAATCTAAGACAAGCCTTCTGCAATTTTTGTAATAGGATTAAGCCGAGATTTCTACAGGATTCGACAGGCACCAGTTCTGAGCCATTTATAAACAATTTAAAATCAGTAACAACATTACTTGACCTATCGAGAATCATAACTGACTTTAACCTTCGTTAAGTACCAACCTATGCATTTAGGTTACCATAGCCATAAGTTCAAGATAAGAATTGATAATATTGTCAGCAGTATCCATATTTGAAGGAGAGTACACTTGTGTATCATCAACAAACTGATGTGATTTGAGATTTTTTAAATATTTTGCAAAGTCCGCAGTATATAAAAAGAAAAGCAATGGACTTAACACACCACCTTGTGGTATTTCTTTTGGGACTGGAACTGTCGATGATATTGTAGAGTTATAACAAACTGGTTGTTTCCTGTTATTTAAATAATTATTAAAAACAGTTGAAGCGATATCCCTTATACCGAAATATTTTAGTTTAGTTAATTGAATATTATGATCTATGGTATCAAACGCCTTACTATGATCGAGAAGGATGAGATATGTAGTTAAGTTGCGATCCCATGCTGAGTACATATCGCCTGACACGTAGTAGTACTGTGACTGCCGCGGAAACATGTCTGAGTTGAGGGAAGAATGTTATGTTACGCAGATTAAATAGTTAGTTAACTGTTCGGCTACTACATTTTCAAGAATTTTAAAAATAATTTAAAAAAAAATATGGATTTTGATTAGGAACCGGAACTATATAAGCAAGCTTCAATACATAAGGAAAACTGCCAGTTAGAAGACACTGATTTACAATGAAAGTAATAGAGTTAGTTAATTAGGGTGTAATGTACAGTAGGATTTTGAGATTAATGCCATCGCAACCAGTCGAATTGGTTTTTATTTTAGAAATTATTTTCTTTATTGATTCATTAGAAATCTCAATGAATTTAAAAGACTCGCAATTTCCAACACAATTGTTTGAATAATTTTGCTCAATAAACGTGTTGTCCACAGATGCCACTTGCGGTAGTGCTTTAACAAAGTAATTATTGAAATAATTGGCTACAACATCCATTTGGCAAGACTTCGCGTTATTGTAAGTAAGATTAAGGTAAGCTATAGAACGCCAAAAATGTTTAGGATCGCGCTTAAATGAGAACTGCAACAAAGCCTTCTTTTCAGCCCTGGTAGCAATATTGACTTAATTGCGTAGATCTTTATATTCCTCCCAACACAGTTCAGTTTTATGTTTTTTAAATTTTAAACACGTTTTATCCATTTAAGTCTAAAACGAGAAGATTGTTGATCTATTTTTACAATTTGTTTTTTTATTTATATTTGTTATTTTCAATAATATCTCACAGTTATTAAAACAAAGTAGGACGAATATTTATCGAACTACTTGCATATAATATACTATTAGTAGAATTCATATGTAAAACCAGGTAGAATCTGACGTAATAGTTTTCGTAGGGTCTGTTCGGCATTTTATGAGACACTTTTCATTATACTATAATTTATATTATATCTGTTATTATTTCCATGGTTTTATCTTTTTAATAATTAAAATGTGTCATTTTTACTTGTTACATACTTAAATATCCTTGCAGTAAGCCTAAGATATCTAGATTTTCAGATGATGAATATGTTAGAAAACGTTAATTAAAATGCAGGGCCACCGTAAAGTCATCTATTTACAAATCTTTTCGATACAATTATTTAATCTTTATTTATTTTGAATAAACATATTAATAAATTATCTAAATCTGACTGTTTGTTTTAGCTTAATTGAACTTTTTGTAAGAATTGGAATTTTAGTGTTTCAGATGCAGTCGAATATGCAACAAAACAAAAATATCCGCAATGTGTAAAAAAAGTTACACGTTATATAAGTTTATTTTTACTAATACGTATAGTAACTTCTAATATCAAATATTCTACGTTACTGAATTATTTGAACGAGTATTAAGTATTTAAGAACAAAAAAATTTAAAAAAAATGCATAAAATAAGGAAAAGGCAAAATTCCAACTTTGACGCCCGGCCGTTTGAAAATTACAATATATCAAATTTTCAGGAAAATTAACTGAAAGCCATTTCCCGTAAGGATTGTGCGGGGTCCTTTCTTCAATTGTTTTCGAATTACTAATTGTCATGTTTTTCTAATAAATTTCAAATATTTTTGGTATTTCTAAGAAACTTTTGCTGAAATCCTTTGACTTTCCTAATATTTTTAATACGTACGATTTTGCTTGAAAATGATTATTTATCCAAGTAGAAAAGCTCGTACGAGTCTCGCATAAATTTATTTTCTTTTGCATTTTATTGCTGAACGTAATGAAGTAAGAAGTAATACCGCCAACCACTCATTGATGTTATTGTGTATTATTCTTAGAATTTATTACCCTGATAATGCAATTTAGGTTAGTTTTATATGGTTTTGTGTTGTTTTTGTGAGTGAACTAGAACATCAAAATAGATTAAGTTAGTTATTTTAGGTTCGAAATATTAATTCCCCTTTATATATGTCTAGGATCAGTTGTTTAAAATTAAACGACATAGACATTGTATCATATCTTTTACTAACAAACTAGAAAAAATGTGGTGGTTCTTCCAACTAATTAGCTTTCAATTTTTTTTCAAATTGTATTATCTATTTGTAAAGGATGACTACACTAATTAATAATTAATAAATCTATTTTTTTAATTTTAAAATGTAATTTTAGAATTTTTTTAAACATGTTTCTGTATTTTCGTAATGTTTGTTTGTAAAGCATTTTTTGCTTTAGATAACAAGCATAAAAAAATTGCTGACATATAACAACAAAAACAACTTGGCTGTGAATATGGCACTAGATAAGATACACATTGTTAATTAATTAAATTAAATATTTTTATAATGATAAATAATCATAAAAGATGTATATTTTTACTATTAATGAAAATGGTATTTTGCAATTTAGATGAATTTAACATTTGATCCTCATAAGCCAGGGTACATTATCCCTTTTAAAAATTGAAGCATTATCTATATGATTCACTAGTTTACAGCCATTTTGCAACGGTGGTGTAAAAGACCGTGCTTTGTTAATTTTTGGTCGGTAAATGTGAAAATGTCAGATTTTTGAGTTATGATTTTTTCAGCAATAATTAATAAGTAATTTAATCAGATTATTTTAAAAAGAAATGTTTGTTGGAATTAAAAAAAATCGGTTTCCAGCGCCTCCAACAAATTGGGAGGAATATTTAAAAAGATATAATAATAATAATAATAATAAGGCAGAACCCGATAATATATCAGAAAGGGATCAGGGATATCATATTTTTGAATTATGATTTTTTCAGCAATAATTAATAAGTAATTTAATCAGATTATTTTAAAAAGAAATGTTTGTTGGAATTAAAAAAAATCGGTTTCCAGCGCCTGCAACAAATTGGGAGGAATATTTAAAAAGATCTAATAATAATAATAATAATAAGGCAGAACCCGATAATATATCAGAAAGGGACGGTTCTAATTTTCCTGAAAGTGAAGGAAAAGCACCCCATTTAATCGAATAAGCTGAATTAAATGATCTAGTTCGAGACCAAAGAGCATGCTGAACTATTAGGATCAAGATTACAGCTATGAAATTAATAGCCACTGGTACCAAAGTGGCAATATTTAATAACCGTGACCAAAAACTACCCTTGTTTTTATTATGCAGAATAAAAGGTGTGTTTGTGAACGAATGGCGCTTATTTATAGATTCTTCTAAAATAAGTTTAAAAGCAGTTCTGCTCCATAATAGCAACACACAGAACCTCTATACCTCTTGAGCATCCAGATGACATGAAAGAAACATACGAAAGTATGTCACTTATTCTAAATGCGATAAGCTATGATACGTACAAATGGCAGGTATGTGATGACCTAAAAGTCATAAAGCTGTTTCTAGGGCTTCAGGGTGGATTTATAAAGTATTACTGTTTTCTTTGTCTTTGGGACAGTAGAGCAACACAAAGCCATTACCAATTAAAATAATTGCTTTAAAGAGATCAATTTATTCTAGGCCAAGCTAAAGAATATACCTCTTGTTGATCCGTTCTGTTACATCCATTACGCGTTAAAGTGAGGATTGAAAAAGGAGATGCGTTTAAATGTCTTAAACAAAGTTTTTCTAATGTAAGTGATACTAAGCCTAAGAAAGAAATATTGAACCACAAATTAGAAAAATACTAAGAGATGACAAGCTTGATAAAAAATAAAGTGATATTGAATTAGTTGCGTGAAGGTCTTTTAAAAGAATTGTTTCAAAGTTTTCAGGAAACAAAAAAAGGTGTAAAACTACGAAAAACTTGTAGAATAAGTACTTGAACACTACAAATATTATTTTAAGAGATATAAAAGCTGTAGTGTTTATTACATAGTTTATATTAAATTATTATTTATGCATACCGGATATCGCAAAAATGTGTGGTAGACTTAACATGCATTTTTTTTAGTTGCAAAGCCCTGTACAATATATGTCTATAAAAAGGGCCTCTCTTTGCTGCTTACAAATATATCGAGTCTGATACCTTTATCTTTAAAGAAACGCGAGAAATTTAGCAAAACTATAAAAGGCAACAAGTTATAGAGAGATACGAAAAACGGTCTACTACATAGAGGACTCAATGGTAATGCTTTACTTGTTACGGCTGGGCTTTTGTCAAATTTCTCTATTGTCTTTAAAGATAAAGATATCAAACTTGACATTTTCATAATCAGCAAGAAGAGGCTCATTTTATGAACATATAATATACAGTATTTTATAGTATAAAAAGGGGTATGTTGGGGCAGCCACACATTTTTGAAGCATCCTGTATACATAAATAATAATATTCTACTATGTAATAAACCCTAAAACTTTCATATTTAAGTTTTTTTTCTATCTCTTAAAATTAACCCAATAGTAGGGGATGCGAAATATGAGCAAAGACCCCGTACAGCGTGAGGATATTTTCATGGTGCATGAAATATATTCTTGATTAAATTAAATTAGAAAATATAAGTTTTTGTAATAGGTGTATTTTATTATTTTTTTCTTGGTTTAATATCATGTTAGAGTTTTCAAATGCATTACCTACTTGAAACATTTTAAGGGTTTAATTTGTGTCAAAATCCTTTTGTTCGTTTATTCAGTGCTAATATAAAAAAGTTGAATAAACTTAGAATGGGAAAGAAATTTTATACCGAGGCAAAGGTAGGACGGAACATTAGATTTGCACGTGTTTCGAAAATCATGATGTCTGATTGCTGATTTACCAGTTCACCAAGTGATTTTTTCTTGACATTACAAAATTTATCAAAACCTCCTAATTTTAGAGCAATAAGTAATATACTTTCCGAAAAAAAAAATAGATTACTGTTTCTTTATATACTGTAAACCTGTTCTAATGAGATCATGTTGTCACAGGCTTTTCAAACCTCAATACATTCCTATCGAACTATCGAAATTGTACTGTGTTTTATATATTTTATATTTGATCTGAAAAAGACTTAGGCGCATTTGTTTGCCTGACATAATTTAATAGAATAGATAGATTTTTTAAAGTTTATTTTATATAAAATATACGCAGAAATGTCATGTTTTTTTATATGATTTACAAATAACAATATTCAGAAATTTATTTGAAAATTTGAGAATATTTAATCGACATTTTATTCCGTGTGTCTGGGGTTTTAATTAACAATATAATTAATTAGCAAAAAAGAACAAATATTTTCATAGGTTAAATTAATAACGTTAGAGATTCGCATGAGGACTGAATGTTGTGTGTGTACGTTCACTCACAAACCAGTCAGCATCTGATTTGTATACTAATTAATTTAATCGGTTTTTAAATATCCAAGCTGATTCGCAGACATTCTGTAAGATACACAAAAAGCACACTTTCTTTCTTTTTAGAGTATTTTTTCGGGTAAGTTAACAGAATACATAGAAGATTTTAGGGGCACAAACATGTAAAAGTTAATAATTATGTTCAGGGCGCATCAAAAAGTTCTAATATATTATCAAAAAAATTATAAACAATAAAAAAATCTAATAATTCATTAAGATCGCAGCAGAACTAATAGAAATAATTCTCATTTGGAGGCAAAAAGGAGAGATCTTTGAAGAAAAACCTCGGGATCGTCGTGTGGCTTTTAGTCGACAAAAATTTTTAATTTGTTGCATGTCTTTTAAAAGGTTAAATACCCTATCAGTATTGTTTTTAAAATACAATGACTTTAATTAATTCCAAAATGCTAATGTTTATTTATCCATGAAAGACATTAAACTAAAACCATGTTTAGCACGTGAACATCTTGCAAGAAGCACCGAGCACCAGCGTTATTGGTCCAAATCGGTAAGCCATAATACACCACCAATGCAAAGCCAGATGGAGTGGGAGAGCGACATGCACATGCACTGAACTTTGTTTTCATTTAATGTATATTTAAAATAATTATTAGATATAAGAAAATTTACTTAAATGTGCCTATCAAAAAACTGAAAAATAACTCGAATGAATTACCAATACAAGTATATACAAACAAGGATAAAAGAAAAAGAAGTTTAACATATAAAATAAAACTCTCTTACTGTTTATATCGATGCACACTGTTTCAGAATCAATAAAAGTTGGCTAAAAATTGTAAATGGTACGACTTGTTTAATATTCTATATAGGATATTGTCTTTCGCTGATAACGAACTTGGTATCAGATTTAAAAAGCCCAAAATATATTGAAAACCCAAAATAGCGGCCCTAAAATGACCGACGTTCTTGTTGAAAATTAAGTAAAAGTATTAAAAACTTTAAAAAAGTTTAGCATTCTTTAAATATATTAACTCTTATATATCAGAAACTAATACATGGAATGTATTAAAAGTATGTATATTTGAAATATGGGAAAAGGGTATTTAAGAGTTCGAAATAACTTACATGGTGTTACATTTAGAAAAACTATCAACCTATCAAATTTTGACATTTCCAAAAGTATTTTCGTATTAATGAAAACCAATTCTGATGATTCATAAAAAACTTTGCAACTTTTATATTTACGAAATTTCGGTATCTATTGAAATAAACTCTCTAGGTAGATACCAAAATATATGGGGAAAACCTTAGATTAAATACACAGAAAGATGCATAACCCCTATACCAAATACATTGAGTGTTGTGACTTAAGGATAACCTAGAAAATGCGGTAGGGGAGGGTAGGGAAGTATAACGTGTTTATTTACCTGCTATTTACAAACATGAACCATAGGCGGAGTGGATAAAAATGTTTATTTAAATATCTCCAGTTAGAGATTTTTTCATTGGGTTTTTCGATATGGTTATAGGTAAACAGTACAATTATATTGCTTAAACATATAAGATGTTCATTTGAAAACTTCAATTTATAGGAATCCATTTGAGGGACATGTTTTACAAGGAGACTTAAATACACACCTTTACACTTTAAAATGACTTTAGATTTCACATATTTTGATGACAAAATGTAAGGGTCTTGATAACTTGACCTAGACTCATGGTAAAATACGTACTCTACATAATACTCTTGGCACATTTTAGAAGTTCATAATGTACTTTGTATTTTTTAATATTACAATGTACCAATAAAAGTAGAAAGGTTTTATATACAAATGTGATATATACTCTTCTAGAGTCTTCTCTTTTAAATTTTTAAAACCAGCGAAACAGTTGCCTTTTAGTAAGTGAGCAACCATATAAATTTAATTTATTGGTATTTACTATTACTATAAAAAGTGTATAAAAACTAATGCAACTTTAAGAAACCTTACGTTTGATACATAGATACAAGAAGAAGAAAAAAATATATACTTTAGAATATTTGTACATTATTATTTTTAATTAAATTAGGCACGAGAAAATTGATTGGCAGAAAGTGCTGTAAGGGGTTTTTGTAAACTACAAATGAATTCATATTTAAAATATATATATATATATATATATATATATATATATATATATATATATATATATATTAAATACAACATGTTCTACAACTAAACATTGTACAAAACGAAATGATTTGTTTAATTGTGTGAACAGACCAAAATGTATTTATGAATAGTTTACCCTACTTTCACAGCCAAGTTACCTCTAATACTACATCTACCAAAAGAATTACAAGTTTATAAGTATTTTAGACAGTATATCAGAGAGAAAAACATGGGACTACAAGATCAAACTAGGTATAACGTAAGAAAAAAAACGTTTTCTTAAATAAAAACAGGAACTAATTTTATGTTTTTCTTAAGACTACTGTTTTTTTTTTCAGTTTACATATAAAACAAAAGTTTTCTGGCATAATAAGAATGACACAGTTTTTGCTTCAAAAGAAATTGTGCCTTTTTTTAGAATATATTCTTGCTATAAGAATATATTTTAAGAATAATCTTTTCTGAGAATAAGACAATATCATTTCTTTAAGAAAGAATATTGTTTTTCCTCAAAATAAGTTGTTTTGAATAAAAACTATATTTTGAAGAACAATCCTTTTCTTCCTAGAAGAATCTTTTTTCTGTGTATACATAAACACCAGAGAATATTGTATACTTTACAGATAAAATCAAGCAATAGCTAATAATACAATAGTATATATCCTACATAACTATTTTAATACATAAAAGATAATATTATCGTATTTCTACATATAAGCCTGTTTTTTCAAATTTTTCGATTTTACATTAATAACGTTCTATGTTACTAAGTCCGATCTTGTTCTAATTGTTGTTCTTATGTTATCTATTTTATTTTTACGTTTGACTAAATCAGATTTTTAGGCATAAAGAAATATTTTATCTTTAATGCCCTGTATATCACTAATTAGTAACATGGCTATTATGTTATTGAAAAAGTATAAATAAAGATATGAGACGTTGTACAGTAATTAATCAGTATTTTGTATACCTTCTCCTAACCAATGAGTTTAAAAATGTTTATTTGAAGTGTTATTGTAAAGGTCAGGCTCAAAGTTTTCAACATCTAGGTTAAAATGTCGAATGTCCCTAATAAACGAAACAAGTATCGAGTTTTACAATTGAAATTTTACTAAACTCATGGTTACTGTACAAATCTATATCATATTTATGAAAATTATGAATACAAATGATCAAAAATGAAAATGACTAGTAGAACTGAACTTTGTTTCTAGAATAAAGTCACATAATATTATTAACATTCATTAAAATTAACAATTTCTTATCTAAATAGTCTGACGAGAAAAAAAAAGCCTGTAATATGCGCACTGTGGAGCGACCCTGGCAATGCTCTAAATATTTCTTAAAAAAATCACAACTCAACACAAATCGATGTATATGGAACCATGATAAGCGGTCCGTGTAGATTCAGATGTTCCAAGAATATTTCTATAACAGTTGCAGTGGAACTATCTTTGGACCTAAAAAAATTAAATATGTTTAAGTACAAAGTGACTCCCTAGAAATTAGTCAAGAGATGAGAGCATATAGTGTAAAGCTCTTTGAATGATATATGCACATATCGAACAATTTTTCATAAAAATAGAACGTATTTCTTATAAAAGTTAAAAAAGAAATTTTCTGTATTATAGAGTTCTATATATTAGCTGCAACTTTATTTGCAGACTTAAGATAGAATTGCCAAAAATTGTTCATTATTTGGCAGGTACATGCTCTCATAGAACCATTTTAATGTTTTTTATAGCTTTATGTTGAGTAGTTTATCACTGTTGGAAACATTGGAAATAACATGTAAATTTTAAACTTCCTAAAAATTTGTTTTCCTATAATGTTTATTACAAAGTTATTTATTAAATTATTTTAACAAGCAAACTTAAGTTATTTGAATAAAATTGCAATTTTTTTTTTGCATAAATATGGAACGTCAACGGGTTTAAAAATGCCTAATAATATTTTATACAGAGTGTCTAAAAAAATTATTAAACATTCGCCGGAATAAAGCGCCTTTGTTTTTGCAAAAGTTGTTTAAAATAAAAAGTTATTGTCAAATATAAATTTTTCACCTTTGCTGCCATCTGGCAGGTATAATCTCTACCATTTTTTTTCCATTAGTGTAAAACGTATATTAGTCAATACCTTCTCTTAAACAACTTTTCCTTATATCGCTTCGACATGACTCCAAAAACGAAGATAGTTTACTTCTATAGTATTCTAGTCTATACATATACTATCAAGGTTGCATACGACTTTTTTACTAGAAACTAACTACTCTCAGAAGCACAAGTACTATTTCATTTTAGAACATGTCCAGTAATGTTTTTTTTTATTTTTTTGCATAAAAAAAATGGTAAAATATTAGAAAAAGAAAATAGTTACTCAATAAAGGTAGAAAACTAATTACTATACCACATCAAAAAAACCAACAAGGTATTTACCTACTTAAAATTAGTTTTTTGGGAATAGCAGCGTGGTGCTCTATAAAATCCTATCCTTACTAGTAGAGGTTCTTATAAAAAACAGGATTTGGTACAACAACCTTCAAAAGAAATGAAACACATTAAATTTTAGAGATGTTCAGGGACACTTTAATATCACATGGGTAAATCGTACAAACAATGGTCAATTTGATTTTATAACAACTAACCTGGATCTTATCTGCAGCAAATTCCTGACACAAAATAGGAACTGTATTAACTTTTAATACTTTTCGACCTGATTTCTTTATAACAAAAATCATTGGGTTGAAAATGTCTCGAACATACAAAATTCCATCTTTTAACACTATTCAAAGCTCTTTACCATCCCTGTTTCCTTTTCATATCTCCAGGAAATCTAAAATTGAGGGGATTTTAAAGCCTTATTTACAGATACCGCAGCATACTCGTAATACAATTGTTACATGATTGGGATATCGTATAATTTATAATTATTAATAATATAAGACTTAAAATATTACTTAATTTTTAAAGTTTTCCAATTTAGAGCTATGTGCCGACAATGGACAAGGTCCAGTTTTCCGCACCTGACCACAAACATTGCACTGTTTAGTCATTATGAGGCTATAAATAGAATTTACTTGTTCACAAAAACTACAAACGCTAAAAAAACGAAATTGATTGACACCATGCTTTTCAAACTGATTTAATTAGCACCGGAAGGCAAAAGAATATGAAACAAAGGGGGATTTTTTTAAAAAAACATATGTTTACGAGGCGGTTTGGGGGAAAATAATCACTCAGTCGCGTTTTATTGTGTTGTTATGTATTTTCCTGTGTACTTAATCTAAGGGGAAAACCCTGTACATGAAAATGTTTATAATTCATATCTCTCAAGTAGAAACGAAAGCGAGGAATATTGAAACAAAACGAACTAAATCTGAGTCCCTCTGGTTGAAATACAGTGTATTATCAGTTCGGTTTAGTTTTGAAAACAAGAAACAAACTCAGAACTGTTCGTTTTGTAGAAAACCGACATAATAACACAACCCCTGACGCGTTTTTTCAATAACTAATAAAGGAGTTTTCAATTTTCATGTAAACAGAGCGTGGAGATATGCGGAGAAAATTTCATAGGTCAAACTTTCGAGGAATACTGTTCACTACTGAATTTTTACCATCCGATATTTGACTAGATATTACATATTTCCCGGGACAAATGAATGCTATAATAATTCCGATAATTAATGTACATTGACTTCAATTGTACAATAATTAAGATCAGATGGGGATGAACTGCTAATAATATGATAAAAATTAGATATTAATATTGTGTCAATTTTCTTTACCTGGAATTTTCGTCGTTATAAATCCTTTTCTCACTAGGAAAAGTGAAGTATGAGTATGATTCTATTTAGTTCTACATATAATCATTTAGTACTTACCTATTATATAAACTGTGGTGTCTTTAACTTTTCTTTGCAAAAGGAATGCATATACTTCAGGGAAATTGGGCGAAGTCGATGTGCAAAAGAACTTAACCGAAAATTCCCTCGTATTGTACTAAATGATAATTTGTTGTGTCGTTAAAGATCATTTTTATAGACTACAGAACGTGAAGGATGTATCTCGGTCTGTAACAATTAATTCGTAATTTAGTTTTACCTGCTATTTAACTATCTTTATTAAAATCTATATATGTTACTATTTCGAGGCTAAAACAAATAGCCTGTAAGTCCAAAAACTAGTCTATCAATTAATTATTAATGATCATTTATTTTAATCCCTCGTTTTTATGAAACCTCTTCATACTTCGTGTCTTCTGATGAATGTGTTGATATTCTTCAGATACGTGTCCGTTATCTCCATTTTAGGATTATAGACGTATCTGATATTACTTTAAGTTAAAGGATTAGCATCCATTAAATTATCTTATGCCCAAAAAAACCGACAAGAAAACGTTTAGAAGGTAATCTTATGTATATTATTAGGAATAATTTTAAAATATATGCTACGTACATCAATTACCTACCCAGAAATTATGTTTAAATTGGAAATGTTTTTGTGAACATATCCACACTCCTATCGTCACAAAGCTTCATCGCCGATCGATTTTTTTTAATGTGACCCCCTATATTATACGGTATTTAAATGTACTTAGGAATATAATACGAAGTTAGCTATATATAACATGGGTGTGCAAATTAACATTTCTGACTTATCAGACGGTTATCTACAGTTTTATTGCTTCCCTCGTAAAGATAAGTATTGCAACCGTGAAAAAATCACCCTCCGAGATGTTTGCAGATCTTCACGTTTCAAAGTCTCTAGTTCCCGAAAAACATGTTTTCTCAGTTTTGTCGGTCTGTCTACCTGTTTGTCTGTTCTCTGTTCGTGGCATAGTTACAAAACTACGTACCAGATTGACTTCAAATTTTCGTTAAAAATTAAGTAATATTTTGCTAAAAATTCAATATGGCGAAATAAAATGAAGGCCTAGTCAAATATTCAAAAATATATTACCAAAACCATTATCCAATTTACCTCAGATTTTCCAAAAATCAAGCATTACGTAGGAATCCACTGGTAAAATTTTGGATGAAACAAAATGGGGTCTTAATAATGTATATATATATATATATATATATATATATATATATATATATATATATATATATATATATATATATATATATATATATATATATATATATATATATATATATATATATATATATATATATATATATATATATATATATATATATATATATATATATATATATATATATATATATATATATATATATATATATATATATATATATATATATATATATATATATATATATATATATATATATATATATATATACGGCTTTCGACGTTGTTCGACGCATATTATCGACTTCTTTTTGTCCTTAGTGTCCTCTGGAGATAAATTTATATCACTTATGGCTTTATGGATGGTTGTTTGGCATTCTAGTTTGGGTCGTCCCCTTTTACGCCATCCTGTTGGTTACCTTGCTAGAATTTATCTGGATAGTCTTGCTTCCGGCATTCGTCTTACATGTCCATGCCATATTAGCTATTTTTTTATGTCTTTTGATATATGATCTTCAATTCCCATTTGGCGTTTAATATCATCATTTCTTACTCGGTCTCTTCTTGATGTTCGTGTTGATCTCCTTCACCACTTCCATTCTCGTTCCAAAATTTTCTGTTGTGTTCCATGTTTCTGATCCATACAGAAGAGTGCTTTATATTATTGTTTCATATAAAATACACCACACAGATCTAAAACATCGACGAAAGGGGGAGGTATGCCAAAAGTAGGCCCTTTCAGATATACAGGACTGTAGCTAACCGCAAATGATCATTGCACCGTTTCCATAATTACTCACGTTCTTTTCATAGACTCAGATTCGTGTGCCAAACTTTATTTTAATTTTTCTGTCCAATCACTCTCTTTGCCTGCAATATTTGTTTCTCTATCTCTCTGACGTCTGTGTCCGTGCAGTCAAACGTAACTCCCAGGTCTTGTCCATTTTCGAGCTCTACTTTGCTTGGTTCGTTGCCAATGCGTAGATATTAAGTTTTTTCTATATTAACTGATAGTTCCCGATGTTTATATTCTTCAGCTTCCTTATCATATATGTCGTGTCCTCCTTGTCTTTGGCCACTACAATCTGGTTGTCTGCAAGTTAGAGGGTATACAAGCAATCGTTAATTAATTCAATTCATATTCAAACCCTTTGCGACAAAAAATTCCCCAATTAGATATTTGTTCTTTTTAACTTTAGATTTCGATCCACGATATAGTTCCTGGAAAGCCTGTATGTATGGTTATTCCGTGATCTTTCTAGTACAGTCCTGAAAATTAGCACGGTATCATACGCTTTCTGTAGTTCCATGATTGTTAGGTGTGTTTCCATATTCCTGGCATTCCTTTTTTCTATGACTTGCTTCAGACAAAACAAAGTTAGCCACTAGGGCGCGTAACAGCAACACAAAACTGTAAATGCCAATTTTCTCTTAAATTTCCATAATTGAAGTAAGTTGAAAAAACCAATTACGCACTTCTTTGGTTCATACTATTTTTGTCTATTTTCAAAAATAAAGTGGTGAGGGAAGGGAACATTTTTACTTTCAAATATAGATATCTCTGTTTTGGATGAACCGATTTTATTCAACAACGAAAAAAACTGCTTTTTTGCTCTACTCGTAGATATATAAACTGTACCGTAATGATTTTGTTAGTGGTCACAAGATGGCGTTATTTCGGAATTCTCCAAACATTGATGATTTTCGCAAAAAAATCATATGGTACGCTTTGACTTTTATATCACAATTTATTTGGTAGTTATGAAGGGCATTGAATAGTGATAGACAACATCCAGGTCCGCTTTTAAATTAAGAAAGTTAATGATTATCTCTCGAATCCGAAACGTCGGTTAGGAAAATTAACCTTGCCGTTTTGTAGAGGAGAAAAAGTGACAACAGCAAAGTGGAAATTATTTTCATATATCGTTTCTATTAAACCAAAAATTTTAGGAAAACCGGAAAAAAACAAGACTCCAATAGAAACTTTAGTAATCTTGCATAACTGTAAAACTTAACAAAGGAACAAAAAAAAAATACTAAAACTCAGTATCATAATCATATAAGCTTCACAATAAAATAGCTAAAGCTAGGGCGAGGCAGGGCAGGACTGAGTTTGGGCAAAAAGATTAAACCGAGTTCTACCTTGCTTCAGTGAAACAACAAAAAAACGACGAAATGAACAAACAACTAACAATAAACTAACAACAAATATATTAAAAATACTTAGTGTAAAGAGATTTAGTATATGTGACTCGACCTACTATAAGTCAAACAAGGTATCTCTATGGCAAAGGTGGAGGCTGCAGTCCAGTCCACACAGGAAAGGATGCAACTCTGTATTGACAGTGACGGCCCGTATTTGCGAAAGTAGTTTTCAGTAATTTTAAATATATTTGTTATTAATATATCGTTAGTTGTTAGTTCAGTTCGTAGTTTTTTTTTGTTGTTTGACTGAAGCAAAGTAGAACTCTTTTTCCCCAAACCGAGTCCTGCCCTGCCTCGCCCGAGTTAAGTTTGGTTCTTAAGAGTTATGCAAGAATACAAAAGTTTCTATTGGAGCCTTGTTTTTTCCAATTTTTTGGTTTTCGTAAAACTTAAGGATTAATTCAAATGACAAAAATGACGAACTTGAAAATAAGTTTCAGTGATTTCTCTTTGCCTATTTACCTTAAAAGATTTTCCTCCTTAAGTTCTGTTTTTAACGGTTCCCGAGCTGCAGCTATTATTAGACCACCCTGTATATATGTGTTACTAAATGACTATGTGCGAAACTAAATTGGGCCATCCTTCACTATTCCTAATAAAAATAAAAAATCATAAGTGTATTTTTAAACATTAAGCTTTTAAAATTTAGAGGAATATTGTTTTGTTTAAGACAGTAAAAGTAAAAGAGATCCTGATTTTCAAAATAAATTAAAACATACAATATTGTGTCGGCACAACTTTGTCAAATTTTCCCGAAACAATCGGTGAACATAGAGCCACGGTAATTAAAACTATACAAAATCAAATTGGAAAATTACTGAATATGCCAGTACTGTGGAAGTTGTACGTTGGGCAAATTAACAGGCGATACCAGCAAGAGTATAAACTCCGTATTAAAAATAAATAAACTGCCTCGGCCCAATTCCAACATCATCAAGAAAATTGCCACAAAATAAATTTCGAAGGGTGTATGAAGATTGCCAACATAGGACACTACAAGTGACTTAAATGAGAGAGATGAAGTACTAAACCTATTAGCTGTATGAGAGACAATTATCGATACCTAACCTAATCCAAAATCAAAAAAATTAAACGAAATTAGTTTCGAAAATGCTAATTGATTTTAGCCAGACGTTAGCAAAAGTGTTCTTTTCAGAACCACTTTACTAAGTAAATGTGTAGACCGTTTTGCAGTTGCAAAATGTATATATTTTTGCCTACATCTATCCTTGTCGATCACAAACGGTGAGAGACGTGCTAACAAAATATAAAAAATATTCATTTGTAAGTTTTTTCTGAACCATTTTAATATTTTTTTAAGATTCTTGGAATTATGTATTAAATCAAGAGAATTAATATTTAATCTTGCCATATAATATTACACCCGTTTCATAGGCCTTACAATTAATTAATTATAATACACGGTAATTTCAAAAGAAAGACTGGATAAGATACCATCTACCATCATAAAAACATCTTCGCCTGAAGACAGATGATAAGATTTTTGTTATTTATTATTAGGTTTTTAGTAAAAACTAGTAAATGCTTTTAAAATGTAACATTGTTGCAAAATTTATAATAAAAGTATTAGTATCATCAAATAATTTCATTTAAAATATACGCATAAACACAAAATATAAATACTGTTATATTTATAAAATAATGTATTGATTTAATTTTATAAATGGAGACATTCCACAATAAAACTTAGACTTTTTTTTTGTCGTATAAAGTATCGAAATTTGAAAACTAATATCGAAAAAACTGAAAGCGAAAAATAAGTTTAGTAAAACATTCGCAGTTACTTAGGTTTTGCTTGCATCCTGTTTGTATTGTTTACTAATGTCTCATACAGTTATCAGATAATTAATTTCAAAAATATCAAATAGTTGGAAGATGAAAACTCTAAGAATGAGAAGTGTAATAAAAAAAAGTGTCCGGAGTAGTTAAGCATCCATATTTTTTCCATGCCATAAGTTTTCCAGCGCAGATGTTTCTCCGTTCTACTTAAAGTTGGTGACTCTGGTGTTGTTTTGTTGTGAAGTTGGGAGCTAGTTGTACTCGTCTCTTAACTAGTTGACTGTACTGATGAAGACTTTATATCTGAAGCACCTGTCTATGATTAGCCAAATTTCATTGTTTGTCAAAGTCAGTCAAAATCAAAATATGCTTTATTGTCTAAACTAAAATACTCAATGACAAAACTATAAGAATAAAAAAGTAAATAAATGGGCAAGAACGAATTTGGACCAAGGATTCTTAACCTTAATTCTAAACAATCTGTAATTACTGATACTTCGAATACTGACTGGGAGGTTATTGAACATCTCTTTAGTTTTTCGAGGTATAAAAATAGAGCTCTTAGAGTTGATGAAGGTATAGGTAGACCAATAGTGAAAGAGCTGTGGGTGCCCATCAAAGACATAGTATGAATTCTGTCTAAATACAATTTTATACGGTACAAGTATCTTATAGCACGTTTCTGCAGGACGAAAATCGACCGAAATAAGCTATTACAGCAAGAGCCCCAAAAACAATTTGCGTATCTTAAATTTGTTTCGAAAACTGAAAAATAGACATTCCTTGCTACTATTTCATTTAATTCATATCTGATTGTACGAACAGCATAACATCCAAAACTCAGTTTTTTTTACAAGTTATTAATATCCATCTCAAATTTCAATTTATTGTCAATAAACAACCCTAAGAATTTGTTTTCTGTCATGTTTTTAATAATAAGACCATCAATCAAAATTTCATTTATGTGGCATTTAAAATGTTGGTTTTTGACACATTAAATGACAGATGAGTCGCTATGCACCATTCTTGTATGTTACGCAGATCAGACCTCACCATATCATTTAGAATGTCAGGATTCTTGTGATGCCATAAAATGGTGGTATCATCGGCAAATAAGGTGCGTCCATTGCGTATGAAGGAAGGTAGATCATTGACATTGACAAAAAATTCCCTTTTTTGTACTACATAAAAGTTCTTGCTGCGTTAATCTTTTTCTACTTTTGATTAGATTATTATTGGGTAATTAGTTTCGCCACAGGTGGCTTTATGCTACTCCGTGGTAATAGAATAGAGTCCGGCAAAGATTTCAGATATTCTATTGCTAACCAAAGGTCTATTTTGCTCCTGTTGGTGACTCTCGTGTGGTTTTGATGTTAGGTTTAGCACTAGTTGTATTTATCTCTCAACTAGTTAACCATACACGGAAATAAATAAAATCTTGTAGACTTTATATACAGGTTGTAAAAAAAATAAATTATAATTTTTGCCTCATTTTTCAAACAACCTGGCGAAGGGGAACAATCGTAATTTAATCGAAGAACCTTTCAAAACAACAATCTATATTCAGCACTGTACTCTTTTCACAACTTTCTAGTGCATAGAAAACCCTAATAAAATGTAAGAAAAACCTACTAATAATCGTTTACGGTTTTCGCTGCAAAAAGGCTATTTATTGTATTTGTCAGGCGATTGAGGGTATCGGCACAAAAAGAGATAATTTATTTTTGTGGTATCATTCACTCTCTAGTATGAGCCTATTTTGGTCAAGATTACCTATACCCCATGAGATAAACTGAGATGAATTTATAACAGGAGTTCAAACTTGTTGCAAAAATAGTGTCAAAAAATTATTTTATCAAAGCTGACATTTTGTAAATTAGCAATTCTTTAATAATAACACAACCAGAAAGTCTACCAGTCAGCACTGTTCAAAGTATTAAGATCCAGCATCAATTTGTAAACGCGCGCGGTTCACTGATACACTGTGAGTGTTTATAGCTAAAACTTCACCTTCACTGAACATATTTATTTAACCTTTAACCGCATATGTTAATATAATTAAAGTTGAGATGAGATGAACCCTTAGTCTCGTCCTGTCTCGTCTCGTGGCATCACTAGTTTATTTGTGCGAAGTTTCAAATCTACATGTTATTGCGTAAGTTATTGACATTTGCAAAAAACTAATTTTTAAGGACTTCTCTCGATTTTTTCGACAGCTAGTTTCCAAATACCTTTTAATAATTTTTTTATAGAATCAACTTATTATAGAAGGAAAAAAACAATTTTTGGCACTTTAGGCAATTCTGTATAAATACTATTGTGTCAGCCGATACTCGGTGGAAATCCATAATAAAATTCTGTAAACTCTAAAACAAAAATATTTTTCAACATTTCCACTATATTTGTTAACAACACATAACATATTTCCCTAGACAGTAGATTTTCGGACGTTACATCTCGAATGAATAAACTTAAAGAGGAATATATGTAAACATAACTAGGTTTAATACAAAAATTTGGAAATACAGGTGAATTATTGAGTTCTACCTAATTGTTCAACAAACAATTTGAACGTTTGAGCTTATTTATTTCTAAAGACTCCAGTATATTCAAATTCTGACCCTTATTTTCTTTGGGTGAAATTTTAAAATTATTATCAAAAGTATAATCGGTGTCAATGAAGTGGTTTGCATAATTGGATTCGGTTTCTCCCTTGAAGAAACATTTATAGTGCTCTTTTATTCTTTTACAAAAAGATCTGCCTGTTTGACCTATACACGTTTTGTTACAATCTCCACAGTTTAGTTGGTATACACCTGATTGTTCCCGCTTATCATATTTTGTTTTATTATTTTTAATGTAGTTAAAGAATTATTGGTTTTATATGCTATCCTAATATCTGACCAGTTTACAAATCTACCTATTTAAGAGCAAGAATTACCTATATAAAATATTACTTTGTATGCAGTTGTATTAATTAAATATTCATGGTTTGTTGCAATATGTTTGATTATGTTTAACTCGGTCGGAAAATTAGTTTTACTTAGAGGTAATACTGAGGTATGCTCTAATATTTTTTGTTTTTTAAAACAACTTATTTTTCGTTTAAAAAGATTTTCTACTAATTTCATTAGTGTCTTTAGCAGGAATACTAGGTAAAGTCAAATGAGATTTGTTCTCTAATGCCTAAAAATAATAAAAACATCGAACCAAGTTCCAAAGAAATTTCTGACCACAAAATTGTTGATAGATTTTCTAACTTCTCAAGAGGCTAGTTTTCAGATACTGAAATAAAATTATTGGAAAAAGAGTTTATATTTAATATTCGTTAACAAGCTTTATCTAAACAGTTAGAATTATTAGGTGCTGAAACTGAACTAGCCCTTAAAGACATCCCTTCAAATATATCTCTAAAATTTAAAGGTTCAACAAAAATAAAAAAAAAATTATTAAAGATTCTAAGTCAAATTCAGAAATGCAATGCATGAAACAATTTCAAAATAAGTCGAAAAATGTTATCTTTACGAAAGCTTTCAAGGGCGACACTATAGCAGCTATTGATAAACCTTAACCCAGACAAATATCAGATTTTAAAACATAATCTTACAGATCTTTTTCAACGAAAAATGTATACTTGTATTAAAAATTGTAAGAGTTTGTTTGGTGATAGAGACGTCAATAAAGATACAAAATTGTACTCTTTAATTAAACTTGATAAACATCTTATAAAATATCTAAAAAAAATGTAAACATTATTCAATCAAATACCGAGTTTTCAGCAAAATATCAAATTAAAAATTCGTTACATTGAGTTAATAAAATTAAAAATATTCATTTACCAAATAACGCGAAACTAATCTCATTTGACGTCACTAATCTATTTCCTAGTATTCCTGCTAAAGATACTATCAAATTAGCAGATAATCTTTTAAACAAAAAATCAATTAGGTAATTGTGTTAAAAAAAAAGAAATAATGCACTTACCAAATGTTTAGAACAAAACTACTTCGAATTTAATAATAAACTTTAAACTAGCACAGAAAGTTTAATAACGGGAAATCCATTAAGTTCTTTATTTGCTGAAATATTTTTGGACACTCTAGAAAACCAAATCAACAAACTTCCTTTTTTCAAACATTTTATACATGGGTTGATGATGTTTTAGCATGTTTTACAGGAACTGAACGGATATTAAATATTTTTCTCGAATATATTAAAAACTTTCATCCTAATATAAAACTTACAATTGAACTAGAATTCAACAACAGTATAAATTTCTTAGATTTAACTATGAAAAGATTAAATAGTAAACATGATTTTTCTGTATATCATAAACCTTCACATACGGATACTACCATACTCAATTCCTCATGTCTTCCAATTCAACATAAACTAGTCCCTTTTTAGGGTATGATTCACAGCCTTAACTTCCTACCTAAAAATAAAACTAATTTTCAGACCGAGTTAAACATAATCAGATGACCAATGAAGTTGTATAAAAAAAATATAAATTTGATTTGCCCTAATAGCAGTGAAAACACACCTCAAAAAAGTTATATCCTATATAGGTAATTCTAGCTCTAAAATAGGTAAATTTCTAAGTAGTTAACCAATAATTCTTCAAGTATATTAAAAAAAATATGATAAACGTGAACACTCAGGTGTACCAATTAAATTGTGGAGATTGTGACTAAACGTATACTGGTCAAATAGGAAGATATTTTGGTAAAATAATAGAGGAGCACCACAAATGTTTCATCAAGGGAAAAACCGAATGCAATTACGCAAACCACTTAATAAAGACCGGTCATACCTTTGATAAAAATTTTAAAATTTTACACAATGAAAATAAAGGACATAAATTGAATATTCTGGAGTGTCTAGAAATCAATAAGTTCAAACGTTCAAATTGTTTGTTGAATGATCAAGTACAACTCAATAATTCACCTCTGTTAGAAATATTTTAATAATTTTAGGTAGTTTAAGTTTATGGCTAGTAAAAATTCCCAGACTTTAATATTTATAAAATTTCCCAATCTATTTATTACACCAATAGTTATCTAAATCTTCCTTTACTCTTTCAGTTTGTGCATTCGGGATGTAACGTCCGAAGAAGCTACTGTGTAGCGAAATACGTTACGTATTGTTAACAAATATAGTGGAAGTGTTGTGAAAAATAGTTTTGTTTTTACATTTTACGCAATTCTTTATATTATATTCGCGAAGCTGGTTTCCTTATAGACGTTTAAGAAGAAAATGCGTTATTTTATATGTAGTATTTTCCTGGCTTATTGTATTCATATGGCGTAACTCACAAAAGAGGCAACACGTGTATAATTACAAGCAATTACGTACAACGCTACGGCCGAAAACAGTATCGTATAACAAAAATTTTAGTTTCTATGGCGATAAAAATTATAAATCATATTAATGATAATGACTTTTAAAAAGATTAAT
Source organism: Kuschelorhynchus macadamiae (assembly GCA_030620095.1). Taxonomy (NCBI): domain Eukaryota; kingdom Metazoa; phylum Arthropoda; class Insecta; order Coleoptera; family Curculionidae; genus Kuschelorhynchus; species Kuschelorhynchus macadamiae. Next base: position 41,590 of record JAUTXW010000717.1, read on the forward strand.
TCGTTTGAAGCAACCAGACCTCACATCATGCATTTCCCGGAATTTGATCGTTAACTAGGCGAATCTAACTCAAATTTGTCCGGGTTAACCATCTTAGAATTATTGTGTCTCTGGAATTTTAATCAAAAGTAGTTAAAAGACTATGAATATGGGGTTTTATGGGCCAAGTGTCACTTTTATGACTTAATTTGAAATTACGTTCAACAATCTGTTCAGTATGACGTGCCAAATTAGATAAGCTAAGTAACCCTTAGTAACTAATTTTAATAATTATAATTTGTCGAGGATAAATTTATTGAATATTTTGATCAAAATATATAATTAGATTTCTATTACCTTTATCCTAGAAACGCCATAATAAATATGTTCTAGCTTAGATAATTTATATTCTTTTAGATGGACTAGGGTTTAAAGAAAAAGACCAATTATACCTAATTATAGATCGGAGGCCGCCGCGGACTCGAGCTGTAGGGAAATGTTTTGAAGAATCCCAACCCTACTGAAAGATGGAATCTATATATGGACCTTTTATTCTCCATTTGTTGGATCATTTGTTTAGGTCGTTGATTACAACAACGCACAAAATTTAGTAAAACAAAAGGTGGTCTCAAAGTACTACATTAATGGTGATTATTTGGATCAATGAAAAAAATAATTCGAATAATATTTATTGGAAATCAATTTCCCATTGGTAGAAAATTGGTTTTGCTAAACCTTTTTAGTAAATGTTTTGCAAATATTATTTGTTAGGAATTATTTTTCTAGGTTATATTTACAATGAACTGAAACCAGAATAGTTTCCTCACTTCGAGTTAAACTGGAGAATTTCGGTGTGTGTGGAATTAGCTGTTATGTAGTTGTATTACTAAATGAGGGGCATCAGGGGTACCACACAAAATTCATCTGGGTACCTCTCTGTTTATCACTTTTCTCGTAAAAGGGAAATATTGTAATCGTGAAAAAATCACCCCCTGAGATTTTTTCAGATCTTTAATCTGTCTGTCGGTTTATTTGTTCGCGGCACAACTAAAAAACTACTTACCCGATTGACTTCAAATTTTAGTCAATAATTAAAGGTCATATGGGGATGACCCAGTAGCATTTTGGTATAAGTCCAGTATGCAAAACAAAATGGCGGACTAGGGAAATATTAAAAAATTCTTGCTAAAAAATACTTATCCAATTTATCTTACGAATCAACTAGTAAAATTTTAGTACGAATCCAAAATGGACGGACAAAATGGCGGCTTAATGAAATATTTAAAAATTCAGCCTGCAAAAACTACCTAATGAACTGATTTCAAATTGTGTGCCATAACTTGTAATATAGAGATAAAGTAGTAAAACTGTAGTACTAATTTAAAATGGCGGAACAAAATGGCGGCCAAATAATATTTTTTGTAATCTGAAAAATCACTCTCAGGTTTTACGTATCTTCACGTTTTAGCGTCCCTAATGCCAAAAAATATGTTTCATTCATTCCGCCGGTCCTCTGTCGGTTTGTCTGTCTGTCAGTTTGCGGCATAGCTTTAAAAATACTTATCAGATTGACTTAAAATTTTGATAAAAAATTAAGGCTCATATGGGGATAACCTGGTAATATTTTGGTAAAAATCTAGTATGGCGGAACAAGATGGCGGCCTAGTGAAACTAGTAAAAAAAAATATTACTAAAAGAACTAATTATCTGATTTACTGATAATAGTTATAACAGCATAGGTTAGGATGGCTTGGATTTTAGTCATTTGAACATTATTTCCCCTAAAAAAACGTATTCGAAGATCCTTAAGCAATTCATGAGAATTCATATGATTTATTTTTTTTTTGTTGTAAGCTTACCAACCCTAGACAATTTTTTTATTCTTGGTTTCTAAGTTTATTAGTTTGTAAGATAACGTTATGATTTTTTTGTAAGTTTCATTTTCCGATCTGTAATTGAAGACTTTGGGCATTTTTTTTAAATAAGGTGCCTCGACTGCTAATGGTCATTAGCACTATTACTATACAGGCATTTACAATACGTACAAGCAAACCAAATCAATGAAAAACTAAAAATAAAAGAAAATAGGAACAACAATAAAAATTTTAAAACTAAAGCTTAGAGGTCATTAAATAATTTAATGTCCTTTAGAAATTTGATCACTTTAGAAAAACTGTTAGGTGAACTAAGATTGTCTTTGAGATCACCACTGATTCCATTCTTCCGTCGGTTTTCTGTGTAGTGGGGACACGCATTGAGGATGGGTTGCACTGTTAGGGCACCATTGCAGTATTCTCAAACTGGTGGATTCTTGGCTTCCAACAAATAATTATGGGTGAGTTTTGTGTGTCCAATACTAGAGGTTGTTTGGTGTACACATTACCTATAGAATGAATTGACGTTAATTAATCGGTACATATGTTATATGTCGGTTATAGTTTTATTCTCTCCTGTGATCATTTAAAAAGCTTTAAGGATGCCATAAAGTTCTCCAGTGTAAATGCAACAAGTTTGTAGCTTGCCTTGATAAAATATGTTGTTGTGATTGAGCAACTTACACCATTATCATATTTGGACGCATTCTGTGTACAAGGTGTGATCTGATTGTCAAAGAGGTGTCTATAAGTGGTGTCTTTTTAGTCCATTAAGGTATTGTTGAGAGCGGAACGGTAGATATTTGGAGGACGTTGTTATCACCCAGGATATATATTTGAGTGTTCTTGAAATTGAAGGTGGGTATCTGGGCAGATCAGTTTGGACATCTTGTGCAAAAGTGAAAGCACGATGCATGGGTTTCTAGTGTTGGAAAATACTTTAGTGGAGTAAGAAAAGAGAAGCTGTTCATGTCAAAGGGACAGCGGAATTTCGTGCTTCTTGCAATATAGAGATTCTGCTGGACTAGATCGGAAAGCTCCCAAACAAAGACAGAGAGCGGTCTTGTGAACAGTATTTGTGCATTTGTTGAATGACCAGAATAATAAATAAAATAAATAAATTAGTTTTGGTGGAAACCTTCCATAAAACATAATTTCCTTTAAAGCTTCTTTTTTATGTAATAAATAAAATCATAAATAATAATATGAAATTGTTTTTTATATTCCCAGTTTGACAAACGGCTGTACAGTTTTAGAACTTGATGCAATCCAATGCATATTAAATAGTTATATTTTGTAAATATAAGCTACTTTTCAAGAAAAAAAAACAGATATATTTTTTTAAATACAAATGACTCATAGTAGTTTCTTCTCGATTTGATAGCTTTACAGATTATAATAACTGGAAGTATATAGAGCCCTAGCTTGCTGTGATCTAGTCATAAACGTGTATCGTATATCAAAGTCAAGTAACGTCGAATTTGGATAGTAAATACTTTGATGGGTGCCGTCATCGGATGAGTTGTTGAATGTATGTAATTGTTGTAAAGATGTAATACTGTCTTGTTCCCTAAAAAGGTACCGTAAAGTGAGAGTACCTGATAGGGGGGCTTGTTACGCTAAAGAAAGGAAATAGCTGTGTGCCGTTGGCAGACCAGAACTTTACGAAAATTGATCAAACATTCACAAAGTATATGCAAAACTATTTAATCTTCTTATTCACATCATCTTCATAAGAATCATTTAGTTCCGCATCTCCCTCTGTCCGCCTTGGCTTGAAAACCTCACTTCATCCGGTCGTCTGGGGAGCTTGTTGTAGGGTTAATTTAACCAATTTATTGTTGACACCATCTGAAATGTTGTAAACTAGTAACAATCCTCCATTATCCAAGACCTCTCAAAAAGTCGCACATGTAAAAGCTCATCTAGTGTTTCATGATCTGCATAGTGTAACTTTATTATAATAAAAAGCCATAATATAATTTTCAATGTTCTCAAATTACATAACAACCTACGTAAACATACATCAAATAGTTTCGTTACAACATGTCGTTTAATTTGCAAAATATCGGCTGGTGTTTCCTCGTTTAAAAATAGTGAAGAGAAAAAACCAATTAAAGTTCTTTAACCCCAACGTCATTGGTCGAAATATATATATGCGAATTTAATTGTTTCAAACTAAAAATCTCGTGTCAAGGTCGAAACAGATCACATATGCTATTAATAGTGTAATAGGAGAATGCGAAATTAAATTGAATGAAATGTTAGGGAATGCTAACAATTTATAAATCAAGAGTAGTGTGGTTTAATACTCATATTTTATATTAAAATTGTATCTGAAGTAATAGGGATCATTTTAATGTTCTATATACAGGAATGGACCTAAGATAAATGAGGGGGGGTATTATAATTTTGCCAACAGAATTGCAACTGAAAATATAAAATATTGTAAGGAAAATATATCAAAGTAAGTTTTAAATTTAACTTTTTCGTTCTTTTAAGGATATTATGAATTGTTGACAATACTGGCCAACTTTTTTTTATGATTTTAAAGTTCTTTCTATGTCGATATAATTTTTGAGACGTGTCGGTCTATTATATATTTTTTACATTTAATCATAAGGAAACCCAGGAGGGTTCATTGTACGGATACATTGATACAACCGAATTTATAATTTCAATTTTCACTAAGAGGCAAGGAAAACCGTTTAATTGTTAGTTGGACTTAATAAAGTGGACCGTGTTCAATTGTTCAATTTAGAGTCCTCATACTTATACTGAGAGCCATGTGCTCGACTCCTACGCATGCTCTTCTAGCGGAATGTAATGAACCACTCTTATATATCCGACGTAAAATCCTGGCCAAAAGATTTGTAATTAAAAATATGAGAATTAAAAACAATGCTCTGAATTATAAAATTAAGTATTTCTAACCTCACCTTAGCCGAAGCATTTACATCCACTAGTAGACAGCATGATTTTGTAGTTAAAAAATTATGCCCATTTTGTTTGAAGCTCCTTTAGAAATAATTCAAATAAAAACACAAGTTGTCTTACCTCAATTTACAGATTTTCAATCATTAAACTCAATAATACTGAAACGTGTTTTATATAATTATAAAGGCTTTTTTGAACTATTCACCGGCGGCGATGGCTCTAAAGGTGCAAAAAAATGTAGGTTGTGCGTTCAGTATTCCCCAAGACAAGATAATTCAGCAATTTGAATGTAATGGCATGGCATCAATCAATACAGCTGGGGATTTTGCAATATTAAAATTACTAGAGTATATTTACATTAATAATCACATTTAAAAGATTACAATTTTGTCGGGTTCATAATCTGTCATCCCTCAAAAACCATTCACATTATAAACATCCAATTATCGGAAACATCCTCAATTACCTTTTAAAACTTTTTATATGGGTCAAGAGCCACATTGGTATAGCTGGCAACGAACAGATTGATAAGTCTGCAAAGGAAGCATGCTCCGCTGATTTGAGAATTAATGATGCCCCTTATTGAGATAGTTTCACGTTTATTAGAACTGAAAACCATCAAGATTGGAAAGGAAAGCACCAGAAAGGCAGTAATAATACCCAATATACATGCTCATCAATATATCCTGAACTCAACCAAAAGCCTTTGATTCACTATATAAATATTCCAAGACATTTATGTGTATCTTATTTGCCATTCCTAGTGACATGCAAATGTCAATAGTTATCTTTTTAAAATGAGGCTCACCAATATGATAATGAAAGCTACGACGATCTAAATCACGGTTTATTTAACTGCGACCTCTACACACAATCTGTATCCTATATGATTTCAGAATTAGGTTAATTAAAATTACTGCCAATGTCAATGTAACGCAAAATTTAGTCAAAAATAATAATTTAGAAAATATATTCTTGAAGTACTTAAAAAGATGCAGCTTAAGAGTTTAGAATTAGCACACTCGTTAGCTTTATTTCCTCTGTTTTTCATTATATGTGCATTATTCCTATCCAGTTCTACCTGTTAATTGTCTTGTCCATGAAATATAAGACATACTCAGCTGGCCCCAGGGCGAAAGTGTTTACCTATCCCTGCGTTTTCAACAGGAAATGTAAAATTTTGTTTGTCAAACTAGAAATTGGTGTGGGCAAGTAGATAATTAATAAAAACTGGGATAGAAAAGTGAAATCCATTTTCTTGCAAGTTAAGTCGTTTGGGAGATACAGAGCTTCAAAGAGTCAAAAATGTCAATTTTAAAGCACCATTTTCTCGAAAATAATTGAATGTAGATATAGGAAACATAACACAAAAAGTATTTAAAATATTCAAAATAATAGAAAAATGCAATAATATACAGGAAATTTCATTTAGAAAATGGATGTTGCCACAGGTTTACGGTAGAAGCGGCAACACCGCACAATTTAATATATAGTTTATAAACAGAGTTTAAGATCATATATGGGCAGAGCCAAATTTTCAAAATAATTTATTTATTGGTTCTCCAAATACTTCTAATATGTCACTGATATATATATATATATATATATATATATATATTTCCTTGTACGTGATTTGCTTATTCGAGGTATATCATTTAAGTGCCGCCTTAATGTATATATCACAAAATAGACATGTGCATACTAAACGATTTTTTTCTCGGTGATGCAACTCATTGTCGAATTATCGGAGTCAACTGCGCGTAAAATTAGGAATTTATCCGCATTTAAATTGCGATGGAAATTAATGTGTCAGCCTGGGCAATGGCCGGTATAGAAAGAGCGGTTGGTTAAATTATACTTACACCATTCTCATCTCGAGCATTAAAGGAGTTGTGTTAAAATTATAATAAATTTGTTGGAATACCTATTTATTTTATAGTGGAACAAGACGTGCATTTATGTTGACATCATAGATGAGATAGTTTTTGATATATTTATTTATCTCTTTTGCATTAACAGTCAGCTGCATAACATATATACATACAAACCTATACTAAAACTGTGCTATGAATAAACTTTATATGTAGTAAGGGAAGCCGAATTTGTACACTTATCGTTTAAATTCAACCTGTGGTTTCCGCTATAGTTTAGACATAACGTGTTAAGTTTATATTTTATTTGGCTAATTTTTAAATTTTCTATAACAATGTAATAGTGTAATAATGTTATGAGTACGAATAGAAAACGTCTGATCATAACAAGTTCAAGAGATAACCCCATTTTCTTGTGGGATTATACCATCAAACCAAGACATCCCTGATATCATATCTGATCTTCATCACCGAATGATTTTATGCGGTTACGTGTTAATTCGTGAATTTAAAAAACCAGTGGAACTCCATGTATACTAAAGACTTCTTCAACCAAAACTTGGGCGATTGTTGGAGCTCCCTGGTTCGCTAGAGCAAATACTTTAGGCTTTTTATTAAAGAAAAGTATTGGTATCCCTTCAAATGACAAACTGTCATTATGTTGTTTTATTGTACCTTGAGATCTTCTCCTGGAACCTCTACTTGCTAACCATGCGTCACCTTTTCAGCATAATTCCTTGATGTCTTAATGATAGCGGACCCAGTAGAATCTTTCTCAAACTTTGGCCGGAGTTTTGTTTACACCAAGCAGTTCTTGTAATATGCCCTGGATTCTTTATCTAGGAACTACTAATTTTGCTTTAGTGGTATTTCCATCAGCATTTTTATAGACTCGTTTCAGCAGTCCACCCTCAATGAGCAATGAATCGTATTGCACACACCGTCTTGAATGAAAAGTTTTTGGCAGAGAGTTGTCTACTTCGGTACATTCTTTTCCATGCAAAATTGAACCAGTATCTTGGTATTCTAGGTAATCTGCTTGCCATACTTCTATTGACCACTCGTGGTATGGCTCATTCATAAATCTTTTGATTTCTTTGTGATCGTGTCCTTTCTGTTAATGGTTGTTTGGATAATGCATCAGCGTTTCTATGTCTGCCGGATTGATGTGTCTTTTGGAAGTCGTTCAGTTGTAACTTTTCTAGCCATCTGGCTAACTGCCCTTCTTGATTTTTCATTTCTATAAGTCGTTTTAGTTTAGCATGATCCGTTCTAATCAAGAATTTTTGCCCCCAAAAATATTTGAGGAAATGGTTAACGGTTTTTACGATAGCGAATAATTCTTTTCTTGTGACACAATAATGCTGTCCAGGTTTGGATAATACATAGCTGTAGTACTCTATAACAAGTTTTTGATATTGTGGAACGTGAGACAAAATAGCTTTAATGTTCACATTCCTTGCATCTATGTCCAAAATAAATATCCCTTTTTAACGCAAAGCCAGAATTGGTCTTGAACATAAAGGAGATTCAGTCTTCTAAATGTTGTGCTAAGTGGTGAAGTCCAATTATAGGCAGATTTTTCTTCAGTTCGTTTATGTAGTACAGTTGAAATTTTTCTGAAATTTTTTACAAACCGTCGGTAATATGAGCATATTCTTAAGAAACTTCGAAGTTTGTGTTTGTCTATGAATGTTGGCCAATGTCTTATGGTTTCGTTCTTGTCTTCATCTTCTTCAGAAATAACACTCAGAAATAACATGTCACAGGAATTCCACTTTCTTTTGAAACAGGCAATATTTTTTTGGATTTAATTTTAAATTTGCATTTCTAAAACGAATGAAGACGTCTTCGTATGTTTTTCAAATGATTTTCGAATGATTGACACCTTACCATCACATCGTCTAGGTATACCAGGCAAGTTTTCCAAGTAAGGCATCTCTCAAAAGTGGGGGAAGTCTTGCATACTTTAAGTTGGTGCAAAACGCAATCGATGGTAAAAGTAGTTTTCTCCTTATATTCTTCATTAATCGTCACTTGCCAAGATCCCCTCTTTAGATCCAAGATGGAAAGCCATTTTTCGGTAATGCCTAGTTGTCTTTTTTGGTGACATCATTAAATCTACGCCAAATCTAATACCCCGATCCTTCTTCGTTACAAATACTATCGGTACTGGTTATGGAGTATTTGACTCTTCGATAATAATCCTATCTTAAAGCATTTTGTTGACTTGTTGAAAAATGTTTACTGTCTATTTGTGCTAAAGTTATTCCGATCAAATACTTTCCCAGTTTGCTCTCACCTAATGGCTGCACCAGTCTCACATAGCACCCGGGTTGTTTGTTGCTCGGACATCCTTTTCGTTTACCAACATCAATTCTTTGTTTTCAATTGTTACAATAATAAGTTCAGGGTCTGAAGATAAATTATATATTTTAATCAAGTCCATTCCGAGAATAAATTCATCTCCTATATCGGCCATTATGGTGTGGAATGGAAATTGGATCTTTGAAAGGAGATCTCGATATTCTCACACTGCATTCTCTTTGAATATGTCCAGTTTTGGAGCAACGGAAATATTCCATTTTCTGTTGTCTGGTCTATTATCGTCAGAAGGTTTTGGTATCTCATTTAAAAATGTCTATTACCCTTTTGTCATGCATGTTATCTGCTGAATCTTCTACCGTAACTGATCCCGCATTTAGTTTTGAAACATCGATCACAGTTTCCAACTCTAAACTTTGAACAAGTGCGTCGCTTGTCTTGTTAAACTTGGTTACTTTAAAATGCTCTCGAATTTTCGGATGCCTTATTCTATAGTCTATACACAGACACAGACACTGCTATCCATTCCTGCATTTATTCACCTAATGTAGGAAACGCTAATCTTATTACCTTTCTAATCTCAGACTCAAATTTTTGAAGGCACTCGCTGGGCTTTTGTGTCCTAGTTTTAAGCTCTTTATTTCTTGACGACACTGATCTCCTAATCAAAGCTTTAATGCGTGAACGATTTGCTGATAGTTTTGTTGATGACTCATCGGAATGCTTCTAATAAATCCAGTACTGGTCCTCTTAATGAGACTATTAACGAAGTGGCTGTTTCTTTGTCGCAATAACTTTTGCTTGTTGCTATTGTCTCAAACTGTTGGAGGTACAAAATGCAGAAACTTGAACCATCAAATGTTGGTTATTTAATTTTATCACCAAAAACTGCTATCGCACTATTGAATATTTGCTTTTTCAGTTTACTCATTTCTTTTTCAAGATTTTATACATTGTTATCAACCTACTTTACTTTCACTTTACGTACTTGTTTTTCTTTTACACAAAGATCATCTATCACTGTGTCTATTTCAATTTGTTCCTCGACATGATCTATCCCCCTTGATAATATCTATGACTTCTTGCAAGCGTCATTGTTCTTTTTCTTTCATTTTCTGCAGTCAGTCCTGCATTTGATGTTGTTCCGGTCACCTCATATTTTCTAGTTCGATTAGAATATTCTCCAGCTCGTCCTGTTCTATTTGTCTTTTAGCCCTTTCTTAGTATTTGTTTAGCTTCTTTTTCCTGTTTTTTTCTTGCTTTTTGGCTTTTTCTTTTTGTCACTTCATTTCTTAGTCCGATCCTTTCCTTCCTGCATTTATTTTTGTGTTTTAACTTCCAAATCTTGCAGATATTTTAAAATTCCCGGTTGATTTTGCTGCCTTTTGGCCTCTTCGAGTTCTCTTTCTTCTTTTCTCTTAGGTTCTTAATCATTTGACTTCTTCATAAAGATATATTGCTCTACTTGGAGTTTTTTGGTATGCTCTGCAACCTTTTTACTTATTTCTCCATTTTACCAGTAAGTTGTCCAGTATTATGCAAACAAATGATTTTTTAAGCTTCTTTTCCTGCTTAAAACCTACCGATGATGTGAATTTTTATAAATCTTACTTAGTTTTAGAAAAGTACTTTCTAGAACTGTTTTCTGAGGTCTTCTTAAGGTCTGAAATTCATTGGAATACTCAAATCACACAGGTATTAATTAATTTAAAAATAGAAGTTTCTTGAAAATGTCTTTAGTAGGACTTCTTGGGGTACAAAACACGTTGGCAAAGTCAAAACTTACGGATCTTGTTTAATTTCGAAATAGAATGTTCGAGAATTTTCTTGAAATGGATAGTACTTTACAATCGTATTTTAGAAACTTAGGATCTTGTTTAGTTTCGAAACTGAGTGTAGAAACTCGTCGCGAAGTCACAATCATAAATGGTCACGTCCGGGAATAATTCTTAATAGTCTCCTTTTGGTTCAAACACAAATGGCTTCAAAGTTTATCTCAGTCGGGCACTGGTCACATTTCAAATTTTCTAATAATCACACTAATGACCTTACTAATTTTCAGTCAATATCTCACTTCTAATACCAATTGTTAGGGGTGCTTTTTCTAACAAACACTTTTTTACAACACTAATTTTCTTAAATACGCAGTTAATACAACTGATACGCTACTACATTTACGCTAACACATCTATTATAATACCAATTCTAAATCGTCAACTTCCCGCTCCTCATGTATGCATTAAGAATTCACTTTAATCTTCCAGAATGCCCTCACTATAGGATGACTCGTTTTTTTACTTCTAGTCACAAATATTTTAAATCTATTTAGGAACAGTTGACGAATATTAAGTAGAAGTGACCACATAATGGAGTAAAATTTGCAAAAACTAAAATTATTTTCGGCCATCGAAAATTCTCAAAATAAACTAGTAAAAATAAGAAAATCATCACGCTTGTGTGTGTCTTCGCTTTTACAAATACATCATACGGGGAAAAATTTACTGAAAACATGACATCGCTTAGAGAAGAAAGAAACTGCCTGGCAAAAAGACTACGGGGGAAGGGGGGCAAATTGTCACTTACTTTTTAAATCCGTAAGCAGACCACGAACGACAATTATAAGTACTAGGTAGGTAGCATGGTTGCCTTGCGTGGGTGGCAACTGATGCGATATGATCAGGCCAGCGAATATCGTAAACAAAATGGCGGCCTAATAAATTATTTAAAAAACAGTCTGAGAAACTATTTATAAGAGTGAAATTTTGAGCGTGAATAGAGATAAACTGGTAAAATTGTGATACGAATCCACAACGGAGAAACAAAATGGCGGCCAAATAAAATGTCAAATTAATCAATTGGCTTAATATCTTGCAGCAAAATTGAATGTGATACAGAGATTCATTGGTACGAATTCAAGATGACGATACAAAATGACGTTCTTAAAATATTAGTGTAAAAAAATATTTTAAATCACAGCCAAAAAATAAGTGTGGCATAGATAGAAACTGGTCAAATATTGGTATGATTCCGATATGGTAGAATAAAATAACGTACAATACAATTCTTTGAAAAGACAGTATACTTAATGAATATGTGCAGATTTAAACTGAATTCCACTTTACTATTTCTAATGAAAAGAAAGGTTCATAATGAGGAAGTTTTAAACCAACTTTAAACAAAGCACTTAAAAGTAAAAAATAATATTTTTGATCTTAAAAATTTATGTGGACTAAGAAATGCCATATATTTTTTTTAATTACAATAATAGCTTTCTATATCTCAAGAAATATCTAATTATTATTTGTTTAGTAGTTTGACATAAAATTAAGTCAAATTTTTAGTGTATTTTGAAATTGATTGTATCTTGTCAAAAATAATTTATATGTTCTTACATTTTTTTGTTTTTAAATTTATTTTTGTATGCTTACTATTATTTTATTCGTTTTCTAATTTTTATTTTTTATTTTTATACATAAAAACTTACGAATTTTTATATTTTCTGCAGTATTTCGTAACTATGGTAATTATGGATATAATGGTGCTTAAAAACCTTTAAATTAATTTTACGATTTTTCAAATTGATTAACTTTCTTATTAATTGAAAAAACTTTCTTTTATATAATATATATATATATATATATATATATATATATATATATATATATATATATATATATATATATATATATGTATATATATATATATATATATATATATATATATATATATATATATATATATATATATATATATATATATATATATATATATATATATATATATATATATATATAAATATATATACGCAAAATAGGTTGACTAACAACCGCATTATTTATTATCATTAGGAGCAATTTTCTTACAATTGTTTAAAGCAGTTTGTCAAATATTCAGTTTTTTCCGAACATTTTCTATTACTTTTCATACCACCTTGAAATATTCCTTTACAACATGGTGAAAACCCCATTCAAAACCGTTAAGTTTCGTACAACAACAGAATAAAGGTTTTTCTTAAAACGTTGTTATATATAAAAAAACATTTCGTCGGCATAAGGTAACTCAGCTCACGTTTTACATTTGATGAATAGAAAACATCTCCGATACTAGGCAATAATAATTCATTGCACAAAGGATCCATTATTTATGCCTAACGAGTTCAGCATAGACTATATTATCTGTCATATCAATGCGGCATTTTTCTTTTATGTATGGTCGACCCTTTGCGTGATCAATAGAATGTTTTTATTCGTAAAATGTGATTTTTTTTTAAGATTCTTCAATTAATTTTGATTATATCGGGCGACCAACAACTAATTTTGAAGTTTTGTGTCACGTATAGAAAACTGTTTGCCTAATTTTAACTTCTGTTTAATTTTGGGCATATTCCATTTCCATTTCGGAAAAACCCTTTAAAGGCGGAATGCACTTCAAATAATTAGCAGTTCAGCTATCGATTATCCAAACAACAAACAACATTCTCTGGTCGTTCTGATGACACTCCTGACATATATTTTCAGGAATAAATCATTTTTCATAAAAAATTAAAGTTTGGTTCTTTTCAATGAACGGGCTATGAGCTGTGGCAACAAAGATAAGTTTTACCTTAGGGTTGAATTTTTTTATATTTAAACAAGACATGCGTTTTTTTTTTCTTTAACGGTTTATTTTATTTTAAACATGATTTTAACTTCAAGGTGAAGGTTAAGAAAAAAAAAATATATATATATATATATATATATATATATATATAGTTACTAGATTTTTCTTGGGTTATAATTTCATAGCATTAAAACAATTCTCAAAAATTATTAGTCATCTATTCATTTTAAAATTTGACGTTTCGGCAGGTGGCTCCGTGCCTTTCTCAAAAATACTTTCTAAAATAATTTAAATTAGAGAACCTACACACTTTAGTAAAACAAGACAGACTTACCATGAAACGTAATTAAATTATCCAAAGGTGTTTAAAATCACAAAAGACACGACGCTGATCGCGTTATTTGGACAAACATTTTTAACACTAAACATATGAAGGACGACGAACAGTTATTGACTGAAGAGCAGATACGTGTGATAGGTAGGATGTTATGGTTTTTTTGTTTTTTGACATTTTTTAAGTTTTTACCGAGGGGTTCAGAAAGTAATTTTATTTTGTCTAAGATTATTATTTTTAAGTTTTTCAAATGTATGTGAGAAAATAATTAAATAATGTCAAAATAAATTTTGCTTACAAGGTTGATATCTTTTTTGTCGTTTACTGAGTTTTTATTTTTCTTAATTTCAATAGACTCGTAAACTTCCCGCTTGCGTTTGTTGTTTTCGGTTTTTAGAATTTTAGTTTCACTAAAACTAAATTTATGTTTTTTTTGGATTTCGTGTTTAGAAAGGGCAGTGGGATTCCTTTTATCATATTTATGAGAGTTAATTCTCGAACCTAAATATTGGCTGGTTTGTCCAATATAAACTCCAGCGCAATCTCCACACGGGATCTCATATATAACATTGCTTTTTTTCATTTTAGGTGTCTTGGTTTTTAGAGAAGTGAAATTTTGATTTAATAAATGGAAGCCTTTGTGTGCAACATTTATATTATATTTGTTAAATAGATGTTTAAGTTGCTCAGATAAACCTTTTATGTATGGTAGTGTTAAATAGTTATTAGTTTTGTTTGTGTTGGCTTTTGAGTTGTTCGTTTTATTGTAAAATTTATTAATTCTTTGTTTAAATACTTTATTTACTAATTGTTGGGGATATTTATTTTCGAAAAGAACTTGTTTGGCTTTATTAATTGAGTTTTCCCTAAACTCGACATCTGATAGCTGAATTGCCCTATCGGCTAATGCTATAATAACTGATTTTTTTTGAGAAAGTGGATGTTGGGAATTATAGTTGGTATACCTTGAGGACCAAGTCTTTTTTGTGTACCATTCTGTTCTGATGGTATCCTTTGTTTTATGTAAGGTGACATCTAAAAAGTTTATTTGATTTTGTTTTTCGACTTCGATGGTGAATTGCAATTTATCGTGATAGCTATTAAATTTATTTAGAGTTTGATCTGCATTATTTTGCGGAATCGCAGCAATGCAATCATCAACATAACGGTAAAAAAAGGGTAAATTAAAATTTAGCTGCGGTATTATGGTTTCTTCTAAATCCTCTAAAACTAATTGGGCAATTGCGCTTGAAATACTTGAACCCATGGCACAACCATCAAGTTGTTTAAAGATATCATCCTTGTAAAGGAAATATGTTGAGTTTAGAGTTAATTCTACGGCTTTTAGGAATTCGTTTAACGGCAAATCAGTATATTTTTTAATTTCATTCCACTTTTTTTCGATAATGTTAGTTGCAAGATTTATAGGAATATTTGTATAAAGAGATATAACGTCTAAAGAGATTAGTATGTGGTCATCTGGCAACTTAATATCTTTAATTTTGTTTTTAAAGTCAAATGAATCTTTAATATAGTAGTTGTTTTTATTTATAATATTTGATAGAATGTTTTTTAAAAATTTTGATAAAGAGTTTAAAGGGGACTGAATACATGATACTATAGGTCGTAAAGGTATACCCTCTTTATGGAGTTTTGGTAATCCGTAAATTTTTGGTGCAATTGCATTATTTATTTTTAGTTTTTTGGCAGTATCTGGGGAAATATATCCTTTTTTATCCCATTGGTCTATTAGTTCGTTGTTTTGTTTTTGTAACTGTTTGGTTGGGTCATTTTTTATTTGTAGGTAAGTTGTGTTGTCTTTAAGGAGGTTGTTCATTTTGGTATCATAATTATGCGTGTCCATAATAACTGTTTTATTTGATTTGTCTGGCTTCAATACGATTAAATTTGGGTTTTGTTTAAGAAACGTTTGAGTTTTTTTTATATTTTTAGTTAGAGTTTTATTTTTATTTTCAAAGATATTTTTATTTTTATAGTTTGTTAATATATTGCATGTTTTTGTTCTTATTTCATCCTTAGTGGTATTGCTTAATTTAGTAATAGAATTTTCAACGTTACATATGATATCATTTATTGGTATTTGATTGGAATTTTCTAACGGTGCTGCAAAGTTGGGGCCTAAGCTCAATATTTCGTTGGCGTAATCGGGAATTGTAGTATTTGTTAAGTTTTCAACCCAATTGTTGTTAATGGTGGGTTCGATATTGTTATTTACGAGTCTATTGATTTTTTTAATGTTTTTCTCCCTTATTTTTAAGAATAAGCCTTCGGTTTTTTTCTTTGTTATATCTTTAAACTTGGTTAAAATATTAGTGTTAATTAGTTCATTAAGTTTTTGTTCGTATTTTGATATTTCCTTTTCGATATTGTTTATATTTAGAGACGTGTCTGTAATCAATAAATTAAGTGTTTTTTTACGAAACTGCTC
This sequence comes from Kuschelorhynchus macadamiae, assembly GCA_030620095.1. Taxonomy (NCBI): domain Eukaryota; kingdom Metazoa; phylum Arthropoda; class Insecta; order Coleoptera; family Curculionidae; genus Kuschelorhynchus; species Kuschelorhynchus macadamiae. The sequence goes on from JAUTXW010000717.1 coordinate 57,958, forward strand.
TATAATAGATGTTTTAAATTTACGTTCCATGTTTACATTATTAAAAGAGATGTGTTTAAGGTTAATATTTAAAAAGACAGGTGTGATATTGTCATTTTTACATCTTAATAAAAAAATTCTTCTATTTTTTTGAGTTACGTATTTTGTCTGGAGTTTAGAGTATAATTTCATGTGGGAAACAGCATCATTTCCATATGTGGCTCTAATATTTTGGTAGGAAAGCATATTTTCACCCATGCTGATATATAGTGTTAGTTTTTCTTGAACATCCGTGTATATATAGTTACTAGATTTTTCTTGGGTTATAAGTTCATAGCATTAAAACAATTCTCAAAAATTATTAGTCATCTATTCATTTTAAAATTTGACGTTTCGGCAGGTGGCTCCGTGCCTTTCTCAAAAATACTTTCTAAAATAATTTAAATTAGAGAACCTACACACTTTAGTAAAACAAGACAGACTTACCATGAAACGTAATTAAATTATCCAAAGGTGTTTAAAATCACAAAAGACACGACGCTGATCGCGTTATTTGGACAAACATTTTTAACACTAAACATATGAAGAACGACGAACAGTTATTGACTGAAGAGCAGATACGTGTGATAGGTAGGATGTTATGGTTTTTTTGTTTTTTGACATTTTTTAAGTTTTTACCGAGGGGTTCAGAAAGTAATTTTATTTTGTCTAAGATTATTATTTTTAAGTTTTTCAAATGTATGTGAGAAAATAATTAAATAATGTCAAAATAAATTTTGCTTACAAGGTTGATATCTTTTTTGTCGTTTACTGAGTTTTTATTTTTCTTAATTTCAATAGACTCGTAAACTTCCCGCTTGCGTTTGTTGTTTTCGGTTTTTAGAATTTTAGTTTCACTAAAACTAAATTTATGTTTTTTTTGGATTTCGTGTTTAGAAAGGGCAGTGGGATTCCTTTTATCATATTTATGAGAGTTAATTCTCGAACCTAAATATTGACTGGTTTGTCTAAAAAAAAACTCCAGCGCAATCTCCACACGGGATCTCATATATAACATTGCTTTTTTTCATTTTAGGTGTCTTGGTTTTTAGAGAAGTGAAATTTTGATTTAATAAATGGAAGCCTTTGTGTGCAACATTTATATTATATTTGTTAAATAGATGTTTAAGTTGCTCAGATAAACCTTTTACGTATGGTAGTGTTAAATAGTTATTAGTTTTGTTTGTGTTGGCTTTTGAGTTGTTCGTTTTATTGTAAAATTTATTAATTCTTTGTTTAAATACTTTATTTACTAATTGTTGGGGATATTTATTTTCGAAAAGAACTTGTTTGGCTTTATTAATTGAGTTTTCCCTAAACTCGACATCTGATAGCTGAATTGCCCTATCGGCTAATGCTATAATAACTGATTTTTTTTGAGAAAGTGGATGTTGGGAATTATAGTTGGTATACCTTGAGGACCAAGTCTTTTTTGTGTACCATTCTGTTCTGATGGTATCCTTTGTTTTATGTAAGGTGACATCTAAAAAGTTTATTTGATTTTGTTTTTCGACTTCGATGGTGAATTGCAATTTATCGTGATAGCTATTAAATTTATTTAGAGTTTGATCTGCATTATTTTGCGGAATCGCAGCAATGCAATCATCAACATAACGGTAAAAAAAGGGTAAATTAAAATTTAGCTGCGGTATTATGGTTTCTTCTAAATCCTCTAAAACTAATTGGGCAATTGCGCTTGAAATACTTGAACCCATGGCACAACCATCAAGTTGTTTAAAGATATCATCCTTGTAAAGGAAATATGTTGAGTTTAGAGTTAATTCTACGGCTTTTAGGAATTCGTTTAACGGCAAATCAGTATAGTTAGTTGCAAGATTTATAGGAATATTTGTATAAAGAGATATAACGTCTAAAGAGATTAGTATGTGGTCATCTGGCAACTTAATATCTTTAATTTTGTTTTTAAAGTCAAATGAATCTTTAATATAGTAGTTGTTTTTATTTATAATATTTGATAGAATGTTTTTTAAAAATTTTGATAAAGAGTTTAAAGGGGACTGAATACATGATACTATAGGTCGTAAAGGTATACCCTCTTTATGGAGTTTTGGTAATCCGTAAATTTTTGGTGCAATTGCATTATTTATTTTTAGTTTTTTGGCAGTATCTGGGGAAATATATCCTTTTTTATCCCATTGGTCTATTAGTTCGTTGTTTTGTTTTTGTAACTGTTTGGTTGGGTCATTTTTTATTTGTAGGTAAGTTGTGTTGTCTTTAAGGAGGTTGTTCATTTTGGTATCATAATTATGCGTGTCCATAATAACTGTTTTATTTGATTTGTCTGGCTTCAATACGATTAAATTTGGGTTTTGTTTAAGAAACGTTTGAGTTTTTTTTATATTTTTAGTTAGAGTTTTATTTTTATTTTCAAAGATATTTTTATTTTTATAGTTTGTTAATATATTGCATGTTTTTGTTCTTATTTCATCCTTAGTGGTATTGCTTAATTTAGTAATAGAATTTTCAACGTTACATATGATATCATTTATTTGATTGGAATTTTCTAACGGTGCTGCAAAGTTGGGGCCTAAGCTCAATATTTCGTTGGCGTAATCGGGAATTATAGTATTTGTTAAGTTTTCAACCCAATTGTTGTTAATGGTGGGTTCGATATTGTTATTTACAAATACTACAATACCCGATTACGCCAACGAAATATTGAGCTTAGGCCCCAACTTTGCAGCACCGTTAGAAAATTCCAATCAAATACCAATAAATGATATCATATGTAACGTTGAAAATTCTATTACTAAATTAAGCAATACCACTAAGGATGAAATAAGAACAAAAACATGCAATATATTAACAAACTATAGAAATAAAAATATCTTTGAAAATAAAAATAAAACTCTAACTAAAAATATAAAAAAAACTCAAACGTTTCTTAAACAAAACCCAAATTTAATCGTATTGAAGCCAGACAAATCAAATAAAACAGTTATTATGGACACGCATAATTATGATACCAAAATGAACAACCTCCTTAAAGACAACACAACTTACCTACAAATAAAAAATGACCCAACCAAACAGTTACAAAAACAAAACAACGAACTAATAGACCAATGGGATAAAAAAGGATATATTTCCCCAGATACTGCCAAAAAACTAAAAATAAATAATGCAATTGCACCAAAAATTTACGGATTACCAAAATTCCATAAAGAGGGTATACCTTTACGACCTATAGTATCATGTATTCAGTCCCCTTTAAACTCTTTATCAAAATTTTTAAAAAACATTCTATCAAATATTATAAATAAAAACAACTACTATATTAAAGATTCATTTGACTTTAAAAACAAAATTAAAGATATTAAAATAAAAAATGACCCAACCAAACAGTTACAAAAACAAAACAACGAACTAATAGACCAATGGGATAAAAAAGGATATATTTCCCCAGATACTGCCAAAAAACTAAAAATAAATAATGCAATTGCACCAAAAATTTACGGATTACCAAAACTCCATAAAGAGGGTATACCTTTACGACCTATAGTATCATGTATTCAGTCCCCTTTAAACTCTTTATCAAAATTTTTAAAAAACATTCTATCAAATATTATAAATAAAAACAACTACTATATTAAAGATTCATTTGACTTTAAAAACAAAATTAAAGATATTAAGTTGCCAGATGACCACATACTAATCTCTTTAGACGTTATATCTCTTTATACAAATATTCCTATAAATCTTGCAACTAACATTATCGAAAAAAAGTGGAATGAAATTAAAAAATATACTGATTTGCCGTTAAACGAATTCCTAAAAGCCGTAGAATTAACTCTAAACTCAACATATTTCCTTTACAAGGATGATATCTTTAAACAACTTGATGGTTGTGCCATGGGTTCAAGTATTTCAAGCGCAATTGCCCAATTAGTTTTAGAGGATTTAGAAGAAACCATAATACCGCAGCTAAATTTTAATTTACCCTTTTTTACCGTTATGTTGATGATTGCATTGCTGCGATTCCGCAAAATAATGCAGATCAAACTCTAAATAAATTTAATAGCTATCACGATAAATTGCAATTCACCATCGAAGTCGAAAAACAAAATCAAATAAACTTTTTAGATGTCACCTTACATAAAACAAAGGATACCATCAGAACAGAATGGTACACAAAAAAGACTTGGTCCTCAAGGTATACCAACTATAATTCCCAACATCCACTTTCTCAAAAAAAATCAGTTATTATAGCATTAGCCGATAGGGCAATTCAGCTATCAGATGTCGAGTTTAGGGAAAACTCAATTAATAAAGCCAAACAAGTTCTTTTCGAAAATAAATATCCCCAACAATTAGTAAATAAAGTATTTAAACAAAGAATTTAAATTTTACAATAAAACGAACAACTCAAAAGCCAACACAAACAAAACTAATAACTATTTAACACTACCATACATAAAAGGTTTATCTGAGCAACTTAAACATCTATTTAACAAATATAATATAAATGTTGCACACAAAGGCTTCCATTTATTAAATCAAAATTTCACTTCTCTAAAAACCAAGACACCTAAAATGAAAAAAAGCAATGTTATATATGAGATCCCGTGTGGAGATTGCGCTGGAGTTTATATTGGACAAACCAGCCAATATTTAGGTTCGAGAATTAACTCTCATAAATATGATAAAAGGAATCCCACTGCCCTTTCTAAACACGAAATCCAAAAAAAACATAAATTTAGTTTTAGTGAAACTAAAATTCTAAAAACCGAAAACAACAAACGCAAGCGGGAAGTTTACGAGTCTATTGAAATTAAGAAAAATAAAAACTCAGTAAACGACAAAAAAGATATCAACCTTGTAAGCAAAATTTATTTTGACATTATTTAATTATTTTCTCACATACATTTGAAAAACTTAAAAATAATAATCTTAGACAAAATAAAATTACTTTCTGAACCCCTCGGTAAAAACTTAAAAAATGTCAAAAAACAAAAAAACCATAACATCCTACCTATCACACGTATCTGCTCTTCAGTCAATAACTGTTCGTCGTCCTTCATATGTTTAGTGTTAAAAATGTTTGTCCAAATAACGCGATCAGCGTCGTGTCTTTTGTGATTTTAAACACCTTTGGATAATTTAATTACGTTTCATGGTAAGTCTGTCTTGTTTTAATGCTATGAACTTATAACCCAAGAAAAATCTAGTAACTATATATACACGGATGTTCAAGAAAAACTAACACTATATATATATATATATATATATATATATATATATATATATATATATAAATACATATATATTTAAGACACTTGTTTAAGATTCTGCTATTATGATTTAACCTGTGTTTCATTCCTTGTTTATTATTATAACCTTGATGTATTCACCATATACTATATTTTCTTATTAGATTATATTTTTTAAACTAATTTTATATCAAGCTAACTTGAAAAAAAACGTACTAAACATGTTTTCTGTATATAGTTTTAAAGAGTTTTAAACAAGTAGGAAAGTCGTAAGCACGTTAAAAACTTTTTTTTTAACAAAATGTTCAGAATATAAAATATAATACGCACCTTGTTACCAAATATTCCCCATGAATGGGTTGACAATATTCATTAGCCAACCCGATCCCTTGACATGACTCCTTTAGATTCTTTTTGATTTACATTTAGTTAAGTAAATTTTTGTTCTCATGGTAATTGACCAAACAATTTTTGCAAACTCAAACTTTACTTAGGACAATTATAAAAAAAAAACATTGGCATCAAGATCGGTTATTGCCAAGCATGCTTAGTCTAAACTCCAAAGAATTTAGTGATCCGAGACCAAAATTATACATAAAGTGGAGCACTGGAGGGAAACTAGCTTTTAACTTGCGGTTGATAACGACTAGAGCTATTACACTAGTCCAAACATTTTGAAGAAATTACAACATTTCAACGAGTAAGTTCTTTTCATAATTAGGTTTTTATTTAGGTTATAAACCTTGTTTGTAAGAGTCAACGATACAAGCAGAGTGGGACTTTAAACGAATTTAAATGATACTGGGACATTAAAAATGAATGGATAACCGAGGGCAAAGCCAGTCCAATGGAATAACCTGGATTATAGTTGAAAATTTTCTAGTGGGGATATTTTAATTTTTATTCAAACTTACATTATGGAGATAGATCTTTTAACACTTTTGCAGATATGCACTAATTAGAGGGCTTCTTTGGCCCCGAATTAACATATACTTTCTGGTGAAAATAATTCTTCACACCTGAATCCTCATAAAAACATAATTTACATGCCTTCAGAGTCAAACAAAACATATAAGATCCGTCTCAGTATATACAAATCAATTAACGCATAAACTTTAGTCACAAATTAGCCATTGCTATGCATGGTTAATTTGTGCCTTGGTTAGCCTGTATGCTAAAACAATTACTTACTCGCACGGACGAAAATATCGCTCATTGATATCTTCCTAACAAACATAGGAAATTATAACATGTTTTCTAATTTAGTAACCATCACATAAAACTAGAAAATTTAAACTTAATTAGTTTATTAAAGCAATTGGTTTTTGTTAATTCTAACGGATATTAAAGAAAATTAAATAAAAAATGAAGTCACCTGTATAACCGAATTGTAGTTTTATTACTCAGACGAAAAATTATCTACACTTGTTTTAAAAAATTGCTTTAGGTAATTACTATTGCTACCATTGGTTGCTAGAATTGTCTTTGTTTCTTGTGAAATCGAATAAAGTGCTTTTTTTGTCCAGTTAATTGGATACTATATTAATATATTAAAATAATCATTGATTTAAACATAACGTATTGTATACAACTCGAACATATGACATAAAGGCACGTTTTACAGGATACTTTTAATCATAAGAATAAATTCTGATGGGCGTCCCCGCCTTAAATTAGTCTTAGGTTAAACATTCATAAGTCTTAAGATCGCCATGTAAGATTTATCGTAATCGTCGTTAATTATTGCTCTTCCATATAAATTGTGAATTTAACGAGTATTCTGCGTGGATGCCATATTTTAAACGTCACGCTTAGCTATTATTTAGTATTTATTTAGCTAGTAGTGTTTGCCTAACTAAGTGATGTCTGGTGTTTATTTTTCTAAAGTTCGGACCTAATTTTTATATATATATATATATATATATATATATATATATATATATATATATATATATGATTCTCCAATTAAAAATTAAACAGCTATTTTCACGTATTCATGTCTCGTTTTAATTATAACTCGAACTTTATCAAATTAGTAGGAAGTTTGGAGAACAGACATAGTTTCAAACATATATGGACACAATTACATTGAAAAACAAATTAAAACTAGTAGTTTCTTATTTAGTCCCTCGGCATTTAATATATAAAATAATATTATGTGGCTATCTTAATAATATTGCGTAATATAATAAAAAAAAAACTATTTTCTTTCTCCCTGTATATTTGTAAATAGCCCATCGTGATTTAATAGCTCGATAAAAGAATCACACAACATTTTGGTTTTCACTGTGTTTTCTGATTTAATTTATAATGTTGGTGGCCTTTGAACCCGCACGATAAGACCACATTCGACTATATATATATATAATATAAAACTTCTTTATTCTTCGGAAATCATTTTAATTTTTATTAGTTTTAAACGTTTCAGCCAAAATACCTTCATCAGTGAAGTTTAAAAAAGGCAACTAAAACCAACAAACAATGCTATTTTATGAGTTGTATATTTAGAAATACATAGATTTTTTTTCTTTTTGTGTAGGAAAATAATTTTCATATATATATATATATATATATATATATATATATATATATATATATATATATATATATATGAAAATTATTTTCCTACACAAAAAGAAAAAAAATCTATGTATTTCTAAATATACAACTCATAAAATAGCATTGTTTGTTAGTTTTAGTTGCCTTTTTTAAACTTCACTGATGAAGGTATTTTGGCTGAAACGTTTAAAAGTGATAAAAATTAAAATGATTTCCGAAGAATAAAGAAGTTTTATATTATATATATATAGTCGAATGTGGTCTTATCGTGCGGGTTCAAAGGCCACCAACATTATAAATTAAATCAGAAAACACAGTGAAAACCAAAATGTTGTGTGATTCTTTTATCGAGCTATTAAATCTCGATGGGCTATTTACAAATATACAGGGAGAAAGAAAATAGTTTTTTTTATTATATATATATATATATATATATATATATATATACATAGGTACACCCCTGCATAAACATATACATATACATACATACCCACACATACCTTGGACAAAGTTTATTATAAGCTATAATTTTATTTTCATATTTTTTATATTCAAAACGTTCAAATTGTACACATATTATGTATGCAACTCACTCAAGAAGGTAATTTCTTTGAACGGATCTCACTCAACTATTCTGAAAATTTGGTACGTAGTCCTGATCAAAAGTTGCTATGGCCACAACTTAATCCAGCAGCTAGTTTTAGTATACAAACGTACATATAAAAATTTTGCATTTTCCGTATTTCATAATACACGTTTAAATAGAACAGTCGCTTAGAATATTTTTTATGCAAATATAGGTACTAGTAAGAATAAACATATAGAAGGTAACTCTATTCCAGATTTCGGTCATTTTTGTTTCATATTCGACTACATCTACAATACAATCTTAATTTTTTTTGAAACCAATGTAACGCTAGAACAAACAGTCAGGTTTGGCGGAAATTGTGATATGTTTATCAAGATTAAATGGGAATTAAGGAATTATATCGAATATTTCTTTCATGTACAAATTTGCCCAAAAGAGAAGTGGTATTATTATCTAAAAATTACAGACAATATTTCACACCTGTACTTTATAGCCAATCAGATGCCTTTATTTTTGAAAGTTACCGTAGCAAAGGGTCGGATTTCTGGAAATTCTTGCCTCCAAGGTAAGTTGGAGGTGATTACACTGGAAATGTTTTTAACATAATATGTCATGTGATAAGACAGAAAATTTACATTATTGCATTATTGTTTCGATATTTTATTCCAAAGTTTAGGCTTTCAATAATAAAACAACTTTATATGGTCTATAACATATATTACATATTTATTAGATAAACAATTATTCTAATCAAGCAGCTAAGGCATTAAAATATTTCTTAAATTCTTGCATTACTTCTTGCTTCCTTAATAGGGAGTAAGGAAGTGCTTCAGGTGTATACAACTCCTCAGATTCCCATAAATGTTTATGTTTTAGAAAGTAGATATAATATTTAGACACTATTTTGTTCTGCTTACTTCGAGATAATCGGTCCAATAAAGAAGATTATTGATATACTATTTTCTTCACATCCGCAAAGACGCCCGAGACGCAAGAAATACCAAAAGAAGAAATTTGCAAAGTATGCACGGCAAACGTAAAAAATCGTTTTTTTTTACCTATAATGAATTGATAAACGTCATCGAAGCTTGCGACAAATTGAATCCACAAGGTTTACAAAAAAGTTTTATGAACTGGCTTGGAGAGAAGGAGAAGGCGAAGAGCAGAAACAACTTTTTTCTAAGAAAAAACCGACAACCTCAAAGTGACAATAGAGAGAATTGAATATAACCATATCTTTTCAAAAACAACGCAAGGCGTGGCCGAAAACTCGCTGGTTAACAATGGTTGGTAAAAAACGAAAAAAATCCCAGCTTTTAGGCAGTGGAGTGTACCTGAAACTCCAACATAAAAGAAAAAAGTCACCAACGCCCGATTATTTTTGACTCTGAACCCTCATTGGAAAAATTGCGGTAACTGGTTTAAAACCTGTCCCCTGGGAATAAACGAGATCTCCAACTTCACTAAAGCCCACTGCCAAACTAGCCAAAAGCGAGTGTCGGAGGAAAAGTTAATAAAAATAACAGGTCATTCAAATATAAAATCGATATCAAGCTATATGCAAATGGACCAAGACTACCACCAAAAAATAATCAAACAAATGAGGGAACACGGGAAAGAACCGGCCTCAACAGGAAATGCCTTTAGCTCCTATGACAAGCAGCACCAACAGCGATCCTATTGCAACATCAACGTCGTCGTAAAACAAAAATGTGGTTAACAGTTACCAAAAAAGAAATTTTAATTATTCAATCAATAGTAATAATTATCTTTAAAGTAGAAAAAAATTAACGTGGCAAGAACTATTATATAGCAGAAATTTTTTTAAGACAACCGCTAAAGCATATTGAAATTTGGCCAACTATAGAGACGTCTTTCTGACTTAAGGTCTTCATCATCAACAGTCCACTAGTCTTCAACAGACAACAGTCAACTAGTTGAGAGACGAGTACAACTTGCGCCAAAACTTAATACAACAAAACCACACAAGAGTCACCAACAGGAGCAAAACCGACATTTCTGGTTACCACCCGAATAATGGTAATAGAGAGTCCTGCAAAATATCAGCTGTGATGCATGCATTCAGCATAAAAAGGCCTTTCATATTCATGAAAAAAAAATAAGACTTGTCATTTGACAAAAAAAAGTTAGGATAGTTTGCGAGGGGTTGTTTGATGGTGGATGAAATCGTAATGTACTTTTTCAAAGAGTATTATACCCAATTCATCCCTATAAGGCACATATAATATATATGTGCTTATAATCAAGATTCAAAAAATTTTGCTTGGACTGTTAGTTTCCTTTCGAACCAACTAATGATTAATTAGTTATTAACGGTCTTTCACAAAGTCGACGTCTCTGTCTCTGTTTCACAGATACTAACATGGATTTTGATCTGATGAGTTTTAGTAATGCTTACCAGGAAGATACGATACGAACATCAACCTGCAATCGTCCCTTTACTGTCCTTCACCAAGGACTCCCCAGTTTTCACTCCTTTATTTACTGCAAAATTTGGTTCTAGCAAACTCTCCCTCAAGGCAACCACCGTACCATTATTTTTAGCCTTAATGATCTGCGCATGTATAGAAAATGCAGGTGAATATTATTTACTATGCTTACTATTATACTATTAACATAATATTAAACGCTATGTTATTTTTAGGTTCATGATCTCTACCAAAATCAAATTGAAAAGAAACCGAAATTGATTGGAGAGTGGTCAGCGTGGAGTCCCTGGAGTCCGTGCTCAAGAACATGCGGTGGAGGTGTTACGCAACAAATAAGACATTGTATTAATAGACCAGCGGATTCAAGGTAATATAGAATATGGAAATATATTTTTTGTTACTGCAACTAATATAGATGCGTGACTTGAACACCACTTACTGAAATTTTAAATAAAAACGTAATTTATTATATATAATTATTATATTTTATAATTTTCGCCATCTAAATAAAATAAAATTAAAGTACACAAATCATTCTAAAGGTATGAGGTTTTCCTTATTAAAATTTAGGTTTTCCTTTATGTTTTCCATCTAACTGAAATTTTCTTCAATCTAATAATTTTGACGAAATAGTATGTACTCTCAGTAATAAAATGTTTAGGTACAAAAATACAATAAGATCTAAGCAATATATAAAACGGCCCTTTACGGGCAAAGTACGCCATCCTTATATTTTAGGTAGCTTAAAGTACTTTTTATTTGTGTATAATTAATGTACTTTAGAGATCTTTAAGGAAGAACGAGCTGTACTAAAAATGAAATATTTTTAAAAGATCGATAAGACTTCCGTTAACTTCAGGAATGCAATTTTTTTAAAATAAATAGCATATAATATTTTATCCAACAGTCACTAGTTATTCTGTCATTATTGACATTCATACATATAGATAAAGTCAAAAATAACACACGCGTGAATTATTAGACATAACACGCTCCGGTTTTGTATACTTTGACAAAACACGTTATCTGTCACTCCGTAATATATTATCCGCATTTCCTCGTATATTCATTTGTCTTTCGATGCCACGCATTCAATAACAGCTTGCAATAAACATTTGGTAATATCAAATGCCAAGCTGCAAAGAAATTTACCGGCAGTATTTCGTGTTAATTCGCTATGAAACTGCCTGCTTTGCGCTATTATTTCTATTTACTTTTAAGTGTGTTTTGGCGTCGGCGTCTTCGGAACTTAAAAATATTGAAAAATTGGAAATTAAACGAAATGGACATCCTACACCTGATTTAAAAGTCGAATGTTCTTCAAAAAATCGGGATTAAATGCATATTGGATTTGTTACTATGAAATAAAAAATTGTTTGTTTTGTTTTTCTTGCCTACTTTTTGGGGGTGATTCAAATTGGACAAGTAGTGGTGATAATGATTTAGTGCATTTAAGTGAAAAAGCTTCATGAAAATTCGAAGCAGTATTTAAGTAACCAAATGAAGTTTACTAGTATTGGGAAAAACTAATATCTAGGAATTAGTGGACATGATGAGACAGAAAACTCTTCAAATCCTGGACTTTCCCAAGGCCTAATTAATTACACGGCTGCACCTGACAAGATATTTTTTAATTCTATGTTGATTTTGTTTGAATATTTCAAGGTATATTGTATATTGAACAATCATCAATAAGGCTGATAGATGATTTATTTCAATCAGTTAAATGACATATTATAATTCATTTCCGACATAAATCGCAGCCTTCAGCACTGCCACTTTGTAAGGTCTTGAGCCGCCACTGTAACCTATCATATTGAAACATAAAAGGGCATTTTTAGATATAAGTACGTTTTGGCAATTGTCGAATGGGGACCATGTAAACTTTTTTGCAACAAATTATGACACACCACTGTTTTCCCTAGATTTGTTTTCACCGAATAAAACTACCTATAAATGTTGTCCTGTGTTTTTTTTTGGAAAGGTTATTTACTAAAAATTGTTAGGAATATAAAGAATAAGGGCCATATTTTTTTGTGTTAAAGATTTTATTTAAAGTTAGCTTTTTAAAACCCGCTCCTCTAACTATTAAGAAATGGAACTTATCCCTCGCACTAATAGCAACTGCAAAGTTGGTTGACAAGTAATGTAGAACATTTTTCTAATTTACCCATAAAATAGCGAATTTTGACAAAAAAACGCACGAACAATAATATTACTGTCACTATAGAAATATTAATAAGTAAATGTCTTATTTCAATATTTAATTGCAGTAGGTCGTACGTATCTTTAATCTATTTCACTGGTGATAAACTGCTTTTAGTGCAGTATGCGTATATTTGTATTTACCTAAAATTATTATAGAATATAAATCACTGCATAATAATATACGGATTTTAGATTTCAGTAGGCCAAAGCTGTAAATCTTAACGATTGTGTGCTCAGCTAACATTGCTTTTGATCGTATCTTAGACTAGAAATACTTATGCCAGTTTATCTTCCGTGTTATAGTCAATTTTATTTACTAAATTCGTTTGAAATTCAATTTACCGTGTGCCATCAGATATTTCCGAATTCCTAAATATGTTAATATGTTATTACTAAAGGTTTTTAAGATTTTGTTTCAAACGTTTTATGATCTATTCCAGTTTCCTACAGTAGCTTTCGATAAATATAAAAAATGTATCACAAAAATAAAGAATATTTTAGTTTTTAAGAGGCTGTTTTTATTACCTTACAGCTACTTTGTCTTCTAAACAAATAAATATTTTTTATACAAACTGGTGAAGGATATTTAACGTGTTTCACCATAAAAAAAAAATAATCTATCTGAAATAAAAAAAATATAGATATAGAGATAAAATAATTTTGACCTATTTTCTCAAATAGCCAAAAATGTTTTCATTTTTAGGGGGATGTTACTTTCCCATTTAGCAATATCTGTGGCTTGAGTAAAAATCTCAACTCTGTTTATCACTATCTCCAAACCCGCAAGTCTCATATTTTCTTCCACCGAAACCAAAATAAGCAGCAACAATGCAACCAATCCCCTTTTCTTTCCTGGCTATTCCTTCATCATTCCGCCTGAACAGTGGCGGTACGAGTACAAGACTTCAGAGTTTTAAATCGAACAGATCCAATATCCTGTAGCTCAAACTAGTCCTCAGAACTTCCACTAAATTTATATGTTATTTCTGTCACTTTTCTCAAACTTTCTTTTTACTAAAGTGGATTTCCTAATATCTGAATTCCATCCTCTGAAATCATTATCCTTGGCGACATTAACGTTCATAATAACGAATGGTTAGGCTCTTGTAGATCGATTAGATAGAACTGATCTTTAAGGTAGAGCAGCAGAGGCCTTTGCAATCAGCTAACCTCTTACCATCCTCATCAGAGAACCTACTACTAATGCATCGTCACACATAGCCAACATCCATTGGACCTCTTTCCCACCACTCACCCAGAGCCTTATCAGTCTTCCATTTCCGCTCCTCTGGGTTTCTCGGATCACGGTCTAATCCTGTCCCATACAATAGGAAGTTGTAGAATCAATGTCACCTCGACCTATTTGGCCCTACAATTTCGCTGATTGGTATGGGTTGTGGGATTTCTACTCTTCCTTCTCTTGAAATGATGTTTGTTTCTCTACCAACGATCCTTCCGAAATTTCATATATATCGCATGTAATTCAATTAATACCACATTATATTAAGTCTTCAAAACCTCGCAGCAATAAACCTTGGTTTTCGAAATCCTGCGTATTCATAACAATTTTCTTAAGGACCCAGACTTCAGAAAATCTACAAGCTGAAACAAGGCTCGAAATTATTACAATCGCATAATTCTCTACGTCAAAAATGCCTTCAATACATGCATAAAAGGTAAAGTTCTTTCTTGCCAAAATGGGAGCCAATCCAAAAATGTTAATAAAATTTCTGTAATCGTACGTCGTATTCACCTAATTTCAAAAAGTTCTTTGACCTTGGTGTATTCCGGCGATAGTCCTAAAAAGTGCGCTTCTAAGTTGGCCCCTATAATTACCAGGTTAATCCAGATGTCATATAATAAAAGCATTTTTGCTAAAAGCTGGAAATTTGCTCGTGTACAGCCTGTCCCAAAAAAGGGATCCCTTCAACTACAGACCCATATCCCTCCCCTCAATTATGAGTAAAGAAATGAAAAATCAATAATGATTTTTTAAAATACCTTGAAAAGTATAAACTTATCAACGACAGGCAATGCGGCTTCCGCCACCCAAGATCCACAGCAGATCATTTTACCGTCATAACCCACAACTGGAATTAGTCCATCGAATTGCACGGAGAAACCCAAATTATTGCCCTCAACATATCCAAAGCATTTGATCAAGTCTGGACATGACGCCTTTTTTTAACAAACTTACTGCCTATGGTCTTTTTCCATAATTTGGTATTTGGATTGCCAGTTTTCTTTCCAACAGAAGTATTTCTGTAGTGGCTGACGGCCATCAAACTTCCATCAAATTAACACAGGCGTTCAACAGAGTTCAGTGTTGGTACCCACCCTATTTTACCTGCATATCAATGATCTGCTTTCTTCTACCAGTAATCGCATTCACAGTCATGCTGGCTCTCCAGATTCCTTTAGCCTAGTCGATATCACTTTTCAGGAAGATCTTCGCTGGCATGATCATATCAATTCCTGCAGCAGCCGCGAATAAATTACAGTTTCTTTTCCAAGCTCGAAAATACATTTCTTCTGCCAACTTGTTTACCCTTTACGCTTCGCAAATCAGACCCTGCCTTGAGTATTGTTCGCACGTATGGGCAGTAGCGTCTCCTTCAATTCTTAATATCTTTGACTCTGTCCAAAGAAGAGCTGAGATGATCCAAACATCACAAGAAGGCTTGTATCACTAGAAAATTATCGAATTATCATCCATCATGCCCTACTTAGTCATTCCTGCCCGGGAGACACGAGCATCGACCGAAATGCATCTCTTCACCATCCAATTGCAAAGACCAAGGACCTCCCACTTTGTTCGCTCCTCTATTCCCAGAGTGTCCCGATTATGGAACGTGTTACCAGCAAATACCTTCACTTAAAGCAACCACGGTAACTAGTACTTGGGCCTTCGGCTTGGGTGGTCTGTTCACAGGTAAAAAGAAGACTTTTTCGACATTTTTGAAAATAATAACCTAAACACTGTTTTTGCATTTTTCGAAATTCCACCAGGATTTTTTATGTTTGCAACTCAAATTGTGGCGCCGAGTTACGCTCAAGGGACAGTGGCATGTAATTTCACAAAAAAAGCAAGTATTTTACCTATGAATAACCATTCAACTGGTAATTTAATGCGTATAAAACTACGATTTCATTGTCCTGGCCTCTTTATATAAGCTTCTGTGTCTAAAAATATTCAGTACGTGATTTTAACTTCAAAAAATCAAAAGGATGATAGACTATTTTTACGACCCAGTATCCTCATACAAATACAATTATAAAATAATGCCTAATTTACCTATTTAAAAAGTGATTTCCACATGAAGAACAAGCAGCTGTCCTCGAAACCTTCTAATACCATCGGAAAATCGAACATATTAAGATAGCATTGATTAGAATCACCACTCTTTTGGTAATGTAAATACCCTTAGTTGATGTTATGAAAATATTAGATTCTGTTGGTACATTTAATCAATAAATGATTGCTTTATTTATTTCATTAATGTAGAGTTCTAGGTAGTTTTCTGTTTTCCCAAGTTTTATTTTATTAATTCTTTTTTGTGATATTTGTTGAATCTTTATTGTATAAATTTCCCCTTAAGGCGGTTTAACTTTCTGTACAATAACTATTCAACTTAATGAGATTTTTAAGTAGATTCTGCCGTCAAATGCTTTCAAAAATAAATATCAAAAATCTACATTTGGATTTTTTGAAATGTTGCTTTTAAGAGTGTAAAAAGTGTGTATACTTTTTTTACGATGTTTTGAACTAAATGAGATTTTAGGGCGACTTTTTCGTCAATGGGCTTCAAATATATAAAAAATTATTTTCTCAGCTTTTTGAAATTATGCCCTTAAGAATAAGATTAAGAAGAAGCAATAAGTAAAATATGTTTTCATGCTTTGATAGTTATTTAACGAACGGGAACATCACTTGTAACAAATGTTCATTAAAAAAAAAAAGAGGAAGATACTTAACACAATTTGAATAGTAATAATATAGATATATTTCTTTGGCCATAATTTTATACACATATGACTCATGTTATATTTCATTTATAAAATTGTCTCAAAAGTGCTTTCGTTTAAAAAAAAAAAGGGTAAAGTCCTATTCCAAAACTTGCATCTTAATAAAATGTTTCATTTATCTTGAAAATAACTATTTGTTTATGCAAATTGTGTTATTCGCCTTTATTGAGATTTTAGAAAAAGTGCATTCACTAAGGAAATGATGGTTCTTGGACTTACACCGTGCCAAGTTGGAATTGCTTCCCCACGTTTCGCTTGCGATTACAAGAGGCATCTTCAGGGATCTTCACTGGGCGCATAGCCTGCGTCTCTATTGAAATTTTCAGGGTGCTTGATAATTTCAATTAATTCTCTAATTTTTCGTTTATAATCACCCGAGTATGTTACAAGAACCTTTTACATTAATCATGTGTCTTGTTGTATGCTGGTGTTCAACAACAGCGAAATGAACAATTTGTTTCTTACTTATACATCTTTCAAGATCCTTAAGTCTAGTAGAGACATACCGTCCAGTTTCACTTATAATACATTTTACCACAGGAACAAGGAATTTTATAAACTCCTTCTCATTGCAAAAGAATTACATTTTTTGGTGTCCTTAATCATTGCCCAATCTTTTTGTGCGTACTAAAGATTGTGCAAACGTTGAATCTCCGCAGAATTCTTGCAATTTTATCTGTGGTACTCTGAATAAACAGTAAAACGGCACTACTTAATGGTTGAGAATTTAATGCTGGTTTAGGTCTGGGATTATTATAATATCTATCGAGAGCATAATACCTTCAGTGCAATATCAGTTTGATTTTAAAGCTTCTGTCAGTTTTTCTGTTTCTTCCGGAACCGAATTTGTATCACATGTCAACAAAGCCCTAAAGACTAATGAATGTATGACGGATGGTTTTTGACATGGGTGATGGAGAGAACTAAAATTTAAATATCTATTTGTATGCGTTGGTTTCCTATAAACGGTATGACCAAGGGCGCCGTTCTCTTTCTTTTGTACTAACACATCAAGGAAGGGAATGACATCATCTGACTTAATTTCCATGGTGAATTTTATATTAGAATGTTGTTGGTTTAGATTGATTGGTTTAGTTGGTATTATCTATATATACAAACCAACATTTAGGTTGTAAAGAAGCAGAGCTTAAAGTAAGAAAGCCTCCATAAAGATGTTCGCTACCACAGGAGATAGCGGAGATCCCCTGCTGGATAGGTTTGCTCAAAAAAGATCCCTTGGAAAATAAAATATATGGAGGTTAAGCATTTTCTTATCAATTCAATTAAGAACCTATTGCATTGTCGATGGAACATAACAGTACTATAGCTTTATGTTTTTTTGGAAGTCTGTAAAATCGAGGAATCTTCGAACCGCAAAATCGAAGACATTAATTAGGACGCAAATTTTCCTCTCAATTTTCTTATTTAGATCCGCTCGTATTGTACTATAACTGTCAGTAATGTCTCTATTTTTTCTACGTAGTTGTTCTTGTTCATGACTAACGTTAAATTTCTTTTATTTGCAGATAGAATTACGGAGGCTTTCGAGGAAATTGCTTTAAGCTCTGCTCCGTTACAACCTAAATATTGGTTTAGATATGTAGTGATATTTTTCTAATATGGCATCATGGAAAAGAAAATTTAACTGTATTTCTAGATCATCCAAACCAGCAACATTCTAATATATAATTCACTATGAACATTGAGTTATATGGTGCCATTCCCTTCCTTGATGTGTTGGTACAAAGAAAGAGAACAGCATCCTAGGTCAACTGACACATACAACTACATATTTACATTTTAGTTCTGACCATCATCCATCTCAAAAACAATCTGCCATCAATTCATTAGTCTTTAGGGCTTTGTGCATATGTTATACAAATTCAGTTCTGAAAGAAACAGAAAAACTGACAGATATTGCACTGAAAATATTAGGCGCTCGATTAAGTATTATAATAATCCCAGACCTAAACCAGTAAGTAGAGCCGTTTTTTATTTTATTCAGGGTACCACAGATACCTGACCTCTGCTTATCTAAGCTCATTGAGTTTTTTAATCTTGTGCAGTGAAGAACTCTGAAGATTCCTCGTGCAATCGCAGACGAAATTTCGAAAGATAAATCCAAATTTCTTAAAAGACTCCAGCCGTGGAAGCTTTCGTATTATGCATTCATTGAGTTCGTTACGGGGGAAATTCTGGGAAAAGTCTATTTTTTCAGTATGTTAGTATAATGAATATTGCCTTTTATTTTTAAATGTGTTCAGATTATTTGTTGCGTTTAGATTGACAAACAAAAATCTTTTTTGGCTTTTTCGCAACTGAGTAAAAATATTTAACTTTAAATTAATTGAAGCAAATATTTAATAAAATTACATATCTCAACATGTAGACTAGTCTGTCTACGGAATGTTTCGATACATTTATAAACAATATTATTTAAGCAAGCATAATAAATTATATCATTTACCTTAAAGTTTTTATAGACACATAGTAGTTGTACAAATACTTTCATCCTATCGGCGCACTGATGAGTCCCGATAGGATGAAAGTTAAATATTTTTACTCAGTTGCGAAAAAGCCAAAAAAGATTTTTGTTTATTGCCTTTTACTTATACATCATATCTATTTATGAAACTAAAAAATTATGAACAATTAATTTAAATGACATGCAGGTGTAAAACAATTGCGTTTACAAAATCTTTCACGTAGTCCAAACACTTTAATGCGGAAGGTTAAGGCGCCAAACACGTATAAATAATACTTCTAACGATATGTCACATGTACTCTCTAACCTCTATATTTTTATGCGTGTGGCACATAAAAAATTTTAATGGGCCATCTTACATGTTTCTGGGAATTTATGAGTCATTTCGCAGCTATTAAATTTAAAAAATTGCATGTCAAGAAATTTTACACGTACTGTATTTCTTTATTTCTTATAACGTGAGGCGAAAACCAATAATGAGGCGTTCAATGGACGATAAGATAAATTCTTGGCAATTATAAAGGCCATCAATAAAATAAATTGGGAATAAAAATTGGTATCCTGCAGTTCCGAATTTCGTGCTGTTATCTTACTTAAGGGTGCAACTCTATCTTCTCGAGCAACTTGAAAGATAAGTTAATATACGTGCTTCTATATACTTAAGAGAAGCTATAAGAACGAAACTTGGAAAATACAAAATAAAAATTGCGCAAATGAAATGGGTAAAAATGCCGACAGTTTCATAGTGAAACTCAGGCCAAGAATTTTAATTATATAAATATAAAATATTCTACCCATCTTTTTTTACTTTACTTCTTTAACAGTACTTGTTATATACAGGAGCTGCGATTAAGTTCAAATTCGGCAATATTTTATTCCATTTATATAAATTTTTGTGTTATTGCTTTAACCTTTAACGTTTCCGCGGTGTCGAGCTCTGACGGTAACTAACCTGGTATCATTTCACCTTTGTAACAAAATATTAATTATACATTTTGAAACTATTTCATTCATTCCCAGCAGCTCCCTGCAGGCGGGAAAATGTCTTGACAATAATTCCTATTTAACCGTCCCTGTACCTCCTACCATTTACATGATTTTTGTCTGGCACCAGTTTTGTTGTGGGGTAAAAAGCAAATAAAATCATTCCCAAATTAAACTCAGATTTAATCATCTACCAAGGAAACCCTCACTCAACAATATTTTATATAGTTTATTAGACTTATCGCTGTAGGGAGAGGAAGATATATTATCTTAACCATTAACTTTAATTATGTTTTCTTGGTTGTTAGATTCCAAATTCATAATTTGTTGTTAGTCATTTTATTAGTATTTCGGTCATAATGTGACCTTCATCAGTTATCTAAAATAGTTACACACATTTAAAAAATAGTCGAAACAAGTTTTTACATTTTGATATTAAAAAAGGTCACATTATTGCCATTGATGAGGGGAGGAAATTATATATTAGACTTCAATGTTAAATTTATAGACATAAGACATTCTGTAGTATTATGTATAAAAAAGCGCGGACTTAAAGAAAAAAAGGTAAATTTCCTTTACTCGGAACTTCCCTCGTTATGAATCTTTTCTTTTATTAGGAATAGTAAAGTGTGACCCAAATTTAATACATAGTCATTTAGTAACACATATACTATCTTTTCGAACATTTTTATTGGGCGCGATTTTGTCTCATCATATTGCATTCCTACCAATATTTTACCAGTTCCTACCTATGCGACACTTGATTTTTGGGTATAACTTAAATTCAAGTCAATAAGTAGATTTTAAATTGACACACACTAACATTTTTTTACGTCATGTTGAATTCGTACCAGTTTATCTCTATATCATTTTTTTTTTGAAAAAATTTGATGTCAACTAAATAAGATTTTACGATGATTTTGAAAAAAAAATATTTGATTGTCATTTTGTTTGGCCATCTTGAAAACTTTACCAATTTATCACTATATCACACTTAATGCTTGCACAAAATTTGAAATGAATCTAATGAGTAGTTTTTTTCACAAATATTTTTAAAATATTTTATTAGGCTCCCATTTTGTTTTGCTATCTAATATTCATACCTAAATGTCACTAGTTCAATCTTAAGTAAGACTTGAATTTTGTGCAAAATTTAAGGAAATTTGATAATTATTTTTTTTCTAGTAATAATTTTTTTTACGTTTCACTAGGCGTCATATTGTTCCAACATGGGATTTTTACACATCTTACCAGGTCATCCCCAAATGACCCTTAATTTATTATTAGAAGTCACTCTGTTAAGTAGCTTTTAATATATACCGCAAATTGACAGACAGACAGGCGGACTGACAGAATTGATAAAAATATTTTTTGAACATTTGTCTAGGCACGCTAAAACCTAAAAATATGTAAAATCTGAGAGTGTGATTTTTCACAATTACAAATATTTTATTTGGCCGTCATTTTGTTTCGCAATCTTAAGTTAGTATATATATATATATATATATATATATATATATATATATATATATGCTGTGATGCAGAACATGTTCCAAACAAGGATCATATGACGTTGGTGTACGTGGTATAAAAATATACTATCATTTAATGCTCCCAACGCAAGCCAGGTGTTACAGTGTAATTCAATGCCGGTCGTGGAATTAGCCAGCGGAGTAGTTGTTTTTGTGATTCCACTTTGTGTCTTTGCCTTACACGGGGCTCGCTAGTCTATGGTGGCCTGATGAGCTCTAATAAGAGCAAAATCGCGATCGTCGTTTGGCAAAAATGGATCATTGTAGCTGCTATGAAGCAGAATATGTTCCAAACAAGGATCATATCCTTGTTATGAAGTTGGTGTACGTGGACAAAAATATACTATCATTTAATACTCCCAACGAAAGCCAGATGTTACGGTGTAATTCAGTGCCGGTCGTGGTATTAGCCAGCGGAGTAGTTGTTTTTGTGATTTCACTTTAAGCCTCGACATTTGCCTGAAACATTTTTCTCTACCACCTTTGATACCGAAGATATGGTACCGCAAAGTGGACCAAAAAAGTCAACTTCGATATAACACGTTTGAGGTCGATTAATTTTTTTCTAACGAAACTTTCTGCAGCGATGGTTCTTCCGGATTTACAGAACCTTATTGTTTTTGGTTGGGTTTCGATTTCGATTGACGATTTACGATTTTTTTTTTCGTTTCAAAATTGGTTGTTTATAATATTTTTCCATAAAGTAGCAGAAAATCTTTTTTATTAGATTCTTTGCAGTTTTTCCCTTCAAAGAGTGAAATAGTGTAAAATGTGTTTTTACTTTCCGTTTCGTCAAAGCCTCTAAAAATAGTTACCTAACAATCATGTTCTAGATTTTTAGATACTTTACTCTCTAAGAGGCAAACAAATTACACCCAATATTTGTTTACTTTTTACAATATCTCTTTAATTAAAAGAGAGTTTAAGGCAATTCTGTCATAAACAGCTTTCAAAAATAATTATCTAAAAATCAATTTCTAGATTTTTCGCCATTCCAAGTAAAAAAGCTTGGTCGTCCAAAGCTTGCCCTAGTGGGATTTTGTGTAAGAGGTTAACTTCGTCATCGTGTCAAAATATACGTTTTACCTTTGGGGAATGGTTTCAGATACAATATGAAATTTAGTCTTTAACCGTTTCAAATAAATTTAGAAAATAAAAATCTTAATAGTGTCTCGTTAGGGGCTGTAGAAAGTTTGAAAATCTTTCTAGGGTGGCATCTGATTCTGTTAAGAAATCATGGTTTTTGGGATTAGACCGTGTCAAATTGGAATTATTATCCGACGTTTCGCCTTCGATTGCACGAGGCATCTTCAGGGATCTTTACTCCACTGAATGAGCTCGGAGAGATTCAGGCGGGCTTTTATACCCGACTTGTGCTCGCCGAACCGTGACCCTGAGTTAAGATCGGTTTCCACGTGTGATGTAGACCGTAACCCGAATTTCTATTGAAAATTTTTGTATGCTTAAAAATTTCAATAGATTCCCTAATTTTTCGTTTATAAAATCCTGGATACTAGCACCTTGGTCTCCTTTACATTGATAATATGGCCAGGGGTATGCTGGTGTTCAGCTACAGCAGATTGAACAATTTGTTTCTTTTTAATACATCGTTTATGTTCCTTAAGTCTAGTTGATATTGAGCGTCCTGTTTCTCCCACATACACTTCTCCACAGGAGCAAGGAATTTTATATACTCCTTCTGTTTGAAAAAGTACAATATCTTTCGGGGATCGCAAGCATTGTCCAATCTTCTTATGTGTGTTGAAGATTGTACGTATGTTGGACCGCCGAAGTAATCGTCCTATTTTGTCTTTAGTGCCATGTACGTAAGGAAGAACAACACTACCTAACGGTAGCTCCTTATCATCCTCCTTTCGCGGAATTGGATTACTATAATTTTTAATTGAACGCGTAATATCTTCAGTGCAATACATTCCCTCTCAGAGCTTCGGTCAGTTTCGTTGTTTCCAATGTTAGAAAATCTTGATCAGAAATCGAAATAGCTCTAAATACTAGTGAATTAATAACGGATTTTTTTTGTGCTGGATAGTGGTGGGACTTTGCACTTAAGTATATATTTGTATGCGTCGGTTTTCTGTACACAGAACATCCTAAAGTACCATTTTCTTTCCTTTGAACATATACATCTAGAAAGGGAATTGTCCCATTAGACTCAATTTCCATTGTGAACTTGATGTTATGATGTTGTTGATTGAGGTGATCCAGAAATATGAGAAAATGATCTTGTCCATGAGGCCATACTACAAAATACTACAAAAGTATCATCTACATATCTGAACCATTGTTTTGGTTTTAGTGGAGCAGATGTTAGAGCAATATCTTCAAAGGCTTCCATAAAGATATTCGCTACCACAGGTGATAGAGGAGATCCCATAGCTGCCCCTGAAGTTTGTTCATAAAACGTTCCTTGAAAAATGAAATAAGTCGATGTAAGACAAGCTTCCACTAGGTTCATTAGGTGCTTATCAAGATTATTATGATCCAATATGTCTGATATAATGGAAATTGAGTCGTTGACAGGAACATTTGTGTATAGTGATTCTGCGTCGAAACTGACGAATATATCTTCGGGATCCAACCGGATTTCCTTTTTCGGTGAAATGTGCAGAGTTTTTTATAAAAGAATCTGTTTTTCCAGTGAATGGAATAAGAAAGTTTGAAATATATTTACCTAGTTTGTATGTGGGCGAGTCTATTGCACTGACGATCGGCCGAAGTGGTACATTGTCCTTGTGTATCTTGCGAAGACCATAGAACCTGGGAATCTTGGAGGTGCTTGGTTTTAATGATTTCTTCTCCGCTGGTGGTAGACTGGATGCGTTAATCAGATTGATGATGCGTCTTTCTATTCTACTTGCGAGGTCTGTCTGCATAGCCTTATAGGTATTGTTGTCCAAAAGTTGAGCTATCTTTTCCACGTAGTTTGTTCTGTCCTTGACGACTGTAGCGTTGCCTTTATCTGCTGGAAGGACCAGAATGTTTTCATCTTCATTTAAGGTCTTCATTGCTGCGGAGAGATTCGACTTCGGTGGTTTTGAGTTTTTAATGATCTTCGCTGTCTCATATCTGACTTCATCAGCTTGCTCTACTGGTAATTTTCTAATTGCTGCTAATGCATCGCTGGCACGCTTATAAATATTCTTAGCAGTTCTAGAAGTGACATGATGTCTCACCTGTAGTGATTTCGGTACTACATCCTCATCTCGGCATCTAAGGAGAAAGGCCAACTGGCAGAGTAACTTCTTCTTGCTGTTCCAGAGATCGCCAAAAGTTTGGGCATCCTTCTTGGTTTCCTCTCCATAGAGGTTAGCTAATAGAGAACGGAAGCTTTCACGGCTTTGATCAATTAAAAAATCATAGTTCTTGGGATTAGACCGTGTCAAATTGGAATTACTATCCGACGTTTCGCCTTCGATTGCACTTTTGTGGTATGGCCTCATGGACAGGTTAATCTTCTCATATTTCTGGATCACCTCTATCAACAACATCATAACATCAAGTTCACAATGAAAATTGAATCTAATGAGACAATTCTCTTTCTAGATGTATATGTT
Organism: Kuschelorhynchus macadamiae; assembly: GCA_030620095.1. NCBI lineage: Eukaryota > Metazoa > Arthropoda > Insecta > Coleoptera > Curculionidae > Kuschelorhynchus > Kuschelorhynchus macadamiae. The sequence goes on from JAUTXW010000717.1 coordinate 83,615, forward strand.
CAAAGGAAGGAAAATGGTACATTAGGATATTCTGTGTATAGAAAACCGACGCATACAAATTGATACTTAAATGCAAATTCCCACCACTATCCAGTACAAAAGAAATCCGTTATTAACTCACTAGTATTTAGAGCCATTTCGATTTCTGATCAAGATTCTCTAACATCGGAAACATCGAAACTGACCGAAGCTCTGAGAGGGAATGGCTATTGCACTGAAGATATTACGCGTCCGATTAAAAAATATAGTGATCCAACTCCACGAACGGAGGATGATAAGGAGCCACTGTTACGTAGTATTGTTCTTCCTTACATACATGGCACTACAAACAAAACAGGACGATTACTTCAGCGGTCCAACATACGTACAATCTTCAATACACATAAGAAGATTGAAAATGCTTGCGATCCCCGAAAGATATTGTATCTTTCCAAACAGAAGGAGTATAGAAAATTCCTTGCACCTGTGGAGAAGTGTATGTGGGAGAAACAGGACACTGAATATCAACTAGACTTAAGGAACATGAACTATGTATTAAAAAGAAACAAATTGTTCAATCTGCTGTAGTTGAACACCAGCATACCACTGGTCATATTATAAATGTAAAGGAAACCAAGGTTCTAGCATCGGTTCCAGGATTTTATCTATCGACATTTTCAAACATTCAAAAAATTTCAATGGAGATACGGGTTACGGTCTACATCACACGTGGGAACGATAATAACATAGGGTCACGATTCTCTCGGAGCTCATTCAGTGTTCAGATCTCGTGGAGTAAAGATCCCTGAAGATGTCTCGTGCAATCGAAGGCGAAACGTCGGGTAGTAATTCCAATTTGACACGGTCTAATCCCAAGAACCATGATTTCTTAATTGACCAAAGCCATGAAAGCTTCCTTTCTATGTTATCTGATTCTGTTCTTTTTTTTTGAGATTCCCTCCAGGGTGCCCCTATCGAAGAATTAACAAAATCAGCATCAAATTCTGGCATTAAAATATTAAAAAAAAGTGGTATATAGGCGTCAATAATTTTATATATAACTTTAAACATAGGGCGTCATTGCCCTCCAAACATAATTACTTAACAAAGTATAGATTCTAGAAAAAGCAACTAATATACATAGGTGTTAATTTTGCGGCATTTAGTAATTAGGTATCAATTTGATGCCGACTTAAATTTAATTGAATTTTTAAGAGATTTTAGAATCTTATTTTTTTATTTATCAATAAATAGTACAGGATATAAATCTCAAATATTAAAAATATATTAAAATGTATAGCACTATTGGTTATATCGATTTGATTAAATGTGGTAACAAGTAACAGAACAATGCATCTAATGTCTATTCATATCCATATGTGAAACGAACGTAGAGCTTAAAAGCGTTGAGAGTATTACTATTTTACCTTATTATAAAATGGTATTTATTATCCCTGAGGTGCATGCTGCACAACTGCCGTGAAGAGATAAAGTGGAAAGCCCTAAAGTGAAAGGTCATAAATTATTCTTGAAAAGAAGATTTATATTTTTGGGGGTGCTGATGTTTGTTTAATTAACTTGATTGATTGTGAACCGTGAAAAAGCTATGTGTTGATTAAGGTTGTTTCAGTTTTGTTTTTAAAAATAATATGTTAGGTATTTTTCAACATCATATTTTCTATTTTTTTAATTGTTTTTTTTATTACTGGTTTGCATCAAGGTTACAACCTTAAGATAAAATTGTATTAAATTTCAACATTTATTCAGTTACAAGAAAATTCTATAGTGTATTCTCTAATTTAAATCTCGTGGACCACTTCCCTTCTAAATAGTTTTTATTTTATGGTTAATTCTGAAGCATGTAGAAATATAGTATTATCGATTCCTACTAAGTTATAAATTTGAAATTTTTAGATGTAAAAAATTGTATATTTGAGAATGCTGCCATTTGAATCTCTACTAAATATATAAACATTGGTATTTCAAAGATTTCCTACTTTAGTTCTCTTGAACATACAACATTTAATTTAAAAAATAGTAAAATGTAATACTTATAATGCAGTAGGTGTGTCTCTAGTCTTTAAGTTGTGTATTTTTGAGGACTTAAATGGTAAAGCTCAATAAAGCAGTGTCAGGAAAATGAAAATCTGGAAAAACGCTCGGGCTCATCGATTTTTTTCATCCCCGTAGCTTTACCCCCTAACTGGAGTAAGAACAATCCCGGAAATTTAAATAGGGGACGGGAGTCGTGCTATACCTCCTTATTATTTTCAACAACGAAATGACAGCTTGTTAAAAGTTTTTAGAGATTTGACGGCCTGTGTACCGAAAACCGACGCCATACGACAAATAGATACTTAAATGTAAATTCCCACCAGCATCCAGCAGAAAAGAAATCGGTTATTAACTCACTAATATTTAGAGCCGTTTCGATTTATGACATCGGAATCATCGAAGCTCTAAGAGAGAATGGCTATTGCCCTAAAGATATTACGCGTTCATTTAAAAGATATAGTAATCCAACTGCGAAAAAGGAGAATGATATGGAGCCACCGTCAAGTGGTGTTGTTCTTCCCTATATATCGCACTACGGACAAAATAAGACAATTACTTCGGCGGTCCAAAATACGTACAACGAGTATATACGAACGAGTATATAAAATTCCTTGTTCTTGTTGAGAACACCAGCATACCACTGATCTATACTATACATTTAACAAAGAAACCATAGGATTTTATAATGGAAAAATTAGAGAATCTATTGAAATTTTTAAACATATAAAAATCTTCAATAGAGATTCGGGTTAAGATCTACATCACAGGTGGAAACCGATCTTAACACAGGGTCACCGTTCGGCGAGCCTGAATCTCTGAATTTCTCCGAGCTCATTCAGTGCTCAGATTTAGTGGAGTAAAGATCCCTGAAGATGCGTCGTGCAATTGAAGGCGAAGCGTCGGATAGTAATTCCAATTTAACACTGTCTAATCCCAATCATTTCTTAATTGACCAAAGCCGTGAAAGCGTCCGTTCTATATTAAGAAAAGTTGTTTGTATTTCTGATTTTATTTTATTTTTTATTAATAATAATTATAACAAAACTATATTTTTCATTTTTAAATTGATAATAGGAGTGAAATTATAATATTGCAATTGCAAAAAAAATTAAATCCTAAAACTAAACTTTTTAAGAACTTTGATAGTAATAAAAATGCTAGCTCATTAATGTTTTCCATCGGGGATGGTTGCAACTAACGGATATCCACATTTGCGAACGAAAGGCCAGTAAAAGCCATGCGTTGAAATTCTCACATGTTTTAAGTTAAACTGTTACTATCCTCAGCTGCGCGTACTATAAATCTCCCTTTAATAATCTGCTTTCAACAACGATTAAAATATCGATACTTTATAGTTTCGATCGTAATCACCTGATGTATTCGCTTTCTTCGAATAACTCTGTTCACACCTCTAACACGTCTGCCAGCTCATAAAATAGCTCCGAGTTATCTTGTCGCAACTTCTACCCACCATTCTAATTTAGACGTCGCCACAGCCAAACGCACTCTACCTGATAATTACCTGTAAACGCGATCTAATAAGATAAAAAGGTGTGATTTGTCGTTTTTATCTCGAATTTAGACAGTGGCGGGGTTTTCCTTTTGTATTATCCTCATCTGATATCATTAACAAAATTCATATTAACAGTAATAATAATATTAATAATAATAATAATAACTCTAAACGGAAGGAACACTTCATCCTAATGACCATCACCTAGGATATCTGATATAGATCGATAGATGGGCTCAAAGAATTAAAAATATTCGGCATTTGCAGGCTATAAGGATTATAAGTTGCCAGATTTCCACACGCAAGTTGCATATTTAGGGAAACAATTTGCGTATGTCCATAAAAAAAATGCGTACAATCCCTATGCTTGGCATCAGAGGCATATACAAAATAAATAATACAAAAGATTCCGTCATGAAAATTAAATGTAAAAGAAAACTTTTAAGAAAAAAGTTAATTTCTATTAGTTGATCGTTACCGAGTCTCAATCTCAAAAATAGCACAAATGTTGCACCAAATTTCTTAAAAAAAAAACAAAAGAAATATTTAAAAACCCAAAAAGTATTAATAATAATGTATATCTAAAGACTTAAAATATTATTTGCAAATATGCAGTTTGCCAATAATGGTTTTATTTAAAATATCGGTAAATTTCTTTTAGTTGAACCTTTCCTCGTTATGAATATTTCCTTTTATTAGGGATATTGAAGTGTGACCCAGTTTAGTCCGGTACATAGTCATTTATTATTATATTTTATTTATATTATAATATATTATATATATATATATATATATATATATATATATATATAATATATATATATATATATATATATATATATATATATATATATATATATATATATATATATATTGTCTTTTCAAATATTGATATTGGACACCGTTTTGTTCCACCATACTGGATTCCTACCAATATTTTAATTTGACTAGTTTCTACCTATGTCACACTTGATTTTTTGATCTAATTTAAATTAAATTGAAAAGTAGCTTTTACATTGATGCACACTGCCATTTTAGCCCGTCATGTTGAATTTGTTCCAGTTGAATCCTATATCACATTTAATTTTTCTGCAAAATTTCAAGTCAATTGAGTAAGAAGATTTTTTTACATTCAATTTGTACCACACCTTTACGAGTTTATTTCTATATCAGACTTAACGTTCGCACAACATTTGAAATCAGCCTAGTAACTAAATAGTTTGTTCAGGCTGATTTTTTAAACATTTATTATGCTGCCATTTTATTTTGCTATCTCGGATTCATACCAAAATGTTACCAGTTCATTTTTATATAACAACTCATTTTTATGCAAAATTTGAGCTAAATTAGATAATTAGTTTTTTATTTCAAATTTTAACGTTTGACTAGACCGCCATGTTATTCCGACATATTCCATATATCCAATCTAAGTTTTATTAAAATGGTTTCAGTAATATTCTGGAAATTCGACCAAAAGAATATTTTATAAAATACGTGCCACCGCTAGAAATTAAATATCAAAAAAATAGAACTACAAAGTAGAAAATAAATAATTCAGTTTTACATAGGATGGCTTATATAGATAGATAGATAGGCGCAAAGAATTAAAAATTTCGTGAAAAAAACTCAAACATTTTTCAGCGAAAATCCCTGTTACTCGCTTGATCAGTATTTTCAATCAATATCTTAGTGAAGTTTAATTTAATTTATATTTTCTCCTATTAAGTTTTAATGTGTCTGGGAATCCTCGTGCCAACATAACCTAGTGCAAGTATTGTTTTCTTTTTTTAGCTCCAATTTTGACCCCTTTGTTTGCTGTCTCTACAATATGTTGTTTTTTTGTTAATTTTAGTATGTAGTTTGTATTTTTGCGTTTTCTACCGTCCTTATGTTAATAAATACTATAACTTTGGTTGTTCTTTTTATTTTTGGTATGTTTTTTTTCTTCTATTTTTTTGTACTGGGTGTTTCAAATTCGATGCTCATCATGGGGATCTTCTAAACCGTAAGAGCTAGATGGGTAGTTTAAATTTGGCAAAGTTGCGCATTTTAGAGCCCAATCGAATGCCGCTGAGAAAATAAAAATATTCCGAACCATTTCGAAGAAATCCGAAAAAAACCGAAATTGACGATTTTTGAATTTATTTTTTTGCGACTTTTATTTTGGCAGATAAAAAAAAACTAAGACCACATTCTTATTGTAGTTTTTTCTCCTCTACAAAATGGCGTTGTCAGATTTTTAATCCGACGTTTCGTCCTTCGTGGCCCATCATCAACTTTCTAAATTTAAATACGGACCTGGATTTTCTTTTTACTTTTTTAAAAGCATTTTTAATTCTGATTAAAATGATATGTAACACATGTGTGAAATAGTTTTAGATAGTGGAAAAAAAGCTAATTAATAATATAAAATAAGGTGGCCATGGATTTTTCTCAAGTATTTCATTAAATTTAATAATTTTATAATATTGTTAATCTAGTTTACTTTATAAAAAAAATAGTAACAAAGAAAAAAATTACCTATTTTTAAAATAAAATAGTAACAAAAGTCTAATAGTAACAATTTATTTTATGTTAATAAATAAAAATAATGATTTAAATGAGGTGTTCAAACAAATTTCCTTGTTGTTGGATGCACATTTGAATGCGCGCAGGAACTTTATTTATAGCTCGCTGGATCATGCGGCCTGGCACTCTCTCCATTGTGCGTTCTAACGATTGTCTTAAAAGATTAATGTCGTTTGGTGGAGTTTTATAAACCAAGTCTTTTAGATGACCCCACAGAAAAAAGTCATGGGGAGCCAAGTCCGGGCTTCTCGCTGGCCATAAAACAACTCCTCTATTACCTATCCATTTTCCAGGGAAAACTGTATTTAGGTAATTGATGACGATACCCGCGTTATGAGCTGGAGCTCCGTCCTGTTGCCACCACAGCTGCTGCAGTTCATTAAGCGGGTAGTCGTCAAGAAAGTCTAATATAGGACCTGTGAGCATCTCCAGGTAGCGCTGACCTGTTAGGGCTTCTTCAAACAAAATGGGCCCTAACAGTCTGTTCCGACACAGTCCACTCCATACATTAATAGAGTTTCTACCTTGGCCCCGGATTGGTATGTTCTCGCGAGGATTATTGATAGACCACACATGCTCGTTGTGTCTATTAATCATTCCACACGAGCTAAATGAGGATTCGTCAGTCCAAATGATCTTGTTTGTAATATCCGGATCTTCTTGCAATGCCAAATTAAGCCAATTACAAAAATTTAGTCGCCTTTCTGGATCCCCGGGCATCAAAAACTGACTTGTGTGGATTTTAAAGGGCCTATAATGGGCGGCTTTTAATGTTCTCCACACTTTCACGTGGGGCATATTATTTAAATCCCTGCCAATCTGCCTGGTCGAAATTCTTGGATTTTCATTAACCTAGAATCAAATTAATCAAATCAATCAAAATTAAAGCTAGCCATTGTTGTAAACGAATAGGTATCTTTTGCTTGAATTCATTGCGAACATTGCCGTTCCAGGATAATAAACTTACAGAATTTAACACAGCGTTTACTTCTTCTTCAGTAGTCCGCAATCCATAATTATTTCTTTTCTTAGCAAAATTTCCTTCATGTCGTAATTGCCTTTCAATTCTGTTAAAAATTGTATAATGCGGCTGGGGCCGTTCGGGGTACTCAATCAAATATCTTTCACTTGCGGCTATGCTGTTTCGATTCTCAAGGTAGTAAATACGAAGCATATCACATTTATCTGAATTTGAAAATATCATTTTTCTTTTAAAAAGTAGACTTTTTAATAAAATTATTAAATTATTGATAATCTTTGAAAATGGTTTCCAAGCGCAAGAAAAATAAGAATCATAAATGTCAGAAATCCATGGCCACCTTATTTTATATTATTAATTAGCTTTTTTTCCACTATCTAAAACTATTTCACACACGTGTTACATATCATTTTAATCAGAATTAAAAATGCTTTTAAAAAAGTAAAAAAAAAATCCAGGTCCGTATTTAAATTTAGAAAGTTGATGATAGGCCACGAAGGACGAAACGTCGGATTAAAAATCTGACAACGCCATTTTGTAGAGGAGAAAAAACTACAATAAGAATGTGGTCTTAGTTTTTTTTTATCTGCCAAAATAAAGTCGCAAAAAAATAAATTCAAAAATCGTCAATTTCGGTTTTTTTCGGATTTCTTCGAAATGGTTCGGAATATTTTTATTTTCTCAGCGGCATTCGATTGGGCTCTAAAATGCGCAACTTTGCCAAATTTAAACTACCCATCTAGCTCTTACGGTTTAGAAGATCCCAATGATGAGCATCGAATTTGAAACACCCGGTACATATGTTTTGTTTTATTTATTTATATACAATTTTTTGAAAACTCTATGTTACATAATGTAATCATCGATAATATATCCTTTGAATTTCAATTTAGATAATTATGAAACACAAAGCCAACGAGACTAACATCTTAAAAATGTGAAAATGCAACAATATACGGATAAGAATAGTATAGTTATCTTTGGTTATTAGCAACATCCGTTAATAGAGCAACACCGTACAGATCTATGTTGCTGTTATTTAAAAAGAGTGCTAACAGTTCAAAAATCCTTTAACAATTGAAACAACACAGTAAAAAATCCGGAAGAGACTCAGAATAAAATGTTTTTTTAATAAATAAAATAAATACATTCCTATAGAGGAACTGTCAATAACTATGGTAGTACTGAAGCAAAAACCAAAAAAGAACCTCGAAGAAGGCAAAATACTTAAAAATAATATGTCACCAACAAAATAAATTAGCAGAGAAGTAGTTGCAGCCATAAGGATTTTACGATGCCAGATTTCCACACGCCTTCCAGTATAGAAAGTTGCATGTTTAGGGAAACAACTTGCGCATGTCCAGAGAAAATACATACAATCCGTATGCTTGGCATCAGAGGCATATACAAAATAAATAATACAAAAGATTCCGTCATGAAAATTAAATGCAAAAGAAAACTTTTAAGAAAAGAGTTAATTTCTTTTAGTTACAGACTTTTGATCGTTATCGACTCTCATTCGAAAAAATAGCACAAGTGTTTTTCAAACCAAAATTTTACCAGTTCATTCTTATATAACACTTAATTTTTATGCAAATTTTGAGCTAAATTGGATAATTAGTTTCTTATTGTAATATTTTTTTAAGGTTTAACTAAACCCCCATCTTGTTTCATCATATTACATTTTTATCAAAGTATTACCAGGTTATCCCCATATAACCTTTAATGTTGTATCAAAATTTTAAATCAATGGTGCAACTAGTTTTTAAGCTATGCCGCGAACTGACAAACAGACAGGCCAATCTAAGTTTTATTAAAATGGTTTCAGTAATTTTCTAGAAATTCGACAAAAATTATATTTACAAAGTGGTAATAATTATTACCACGAGAAATAAGATATCAAAAAATAGAACTAAAAAACAGATAATAAATAATTCATTCTTACAAAAAAAAATTGAAATTTATTTAAAAACGGCGAATTGAATTGCTCAAGATCTAGAAACCCTTAAATAAGTTTTGCGAGAGGAAAAATGGGCAATGGGTACAGTTTTTGTTCAAATTGCTATGAAATGATAAACGTACTTGGATTGAGTGTAGTGTGGAAAATTACACTTACTCTTTTACGTGTAGAAACTTAGCAAAAATAAAATTGGTTGACCAAAATGAAAAGTTTACCTGTGGTGGCTTTGATAATTGGAAAAACTTTAATAAGTCTATACAGAAACACTACCTATCAGTCATCTCATAATTTACTATAATGTTCATTGCCTTCATACAAGCTATTACAACATGAAGTGGTGTACATATAAACTTATAACTCATAATACTAAAGAATTAATTTATAATACAGAAGATTGAATGAAGGCCAAAGACGTGATTTTTTTGTTGTGACCCGTCAAGGCTTGCCTTTAAGAAGACATCGTGAATATAAAGCCATATCTTCAGATAATAAAGAAAACGAAACTTATCTGTTAGCTTCTTGCTATGCAATAATTTTTAGAAAGTTATTGTACTTCTCAAGTTCAAAATGAAACCATAGGCATTATATATATTGAATTTTTAAAAATCACTACGGATATTACAGAGCCTAAACGTATAACCCTATATACTTAATACTACCTAAAAAAAGTACAATTTATTTAATGAGTTTAAATATATTAATATATATGGTATTTTACTGGCGATTAAAAATATATAATTTAAAAGTAAGCAGGTTACTTTTTTCATAAAATGACCTAAAATTTTAAGTTATTATGGTAGTTTTATAGCTATGCCGCGATCAGACCGACAGACATACCGAGGGAATTAAGAAAACATATTTTTTGGCATCTAAGGCCTTAAAATGTGAAAATCTATAAAATTCTGGAAGAGTGATTTTTCACGATCACAAAAATTTCATTTGGCCTCCATTTCGTCTGCCATCTTGTATCTATATTCCAATTTTACCAATTCATTTCTACATAATACTTGATTTTTTTACAAAATTTGTGGTAAATTGGATAAGTAGTTTTTTAGTAATCATTTTAATTAACATTTTATTAGGCCACCATTTTGTTCCTCCATGTTGAATTTTTATCAAAATGTTACCATTTCATCCCCAAATGACCCTTAATTTTTAACCAAAACAGTTTTTTTAACTACGCAGCGAGCAGACCGTCGAAATTGAGAAAACATGTTTTCCGGCATCTAGGGACCTCGAAATCTAAAGATTTGGAAAATCTCAGAAAGTGGTTTTATTACGATTTGCCATACTTCCCTACAAGGAGAGTATAAACATCAAAATTCACAAAATTTAAACTTTTAAACTTCATGTAACGGTCCCCGGATATCGCACACAAGCGATGTTCATTAATGTTATTTTTCCAAAAAGCTCTGCAGATGATTGGACCTTATTCTTCTTGCGAAAAAATTAAATGTAGCGAATTTGACTAAAAAAATATTGAAAAAAAAAATACTTTTTAGCACGACTTTCATTTTAGCCTTTCCAAGGAAATAATATATATAGGCTTTTTGGTAAGTTTTACTTCTATTTCACCAACGTAAATTTCAAAAGCGAAGAGCAAATATCCGAAATCAGTTACAAGTGAATGTTTAGTGAATATTTATCTATATTGTTTCAATCGAAATCGATATTTTTAATGGTTTTTAAACCTTTTAATGTTTCCAGTATGTATGATAATTTTTGCGTCTTTGAATTGAATTTCATGTTTTGAAGGAAAAAAATATTTTTAGAAATCAAGCCACCCTAAATAAAGTTTTGAAAAAGCTCAATACTATGAGCGAGACGTCCTCTATATTTATATATATATATATATATATATATATATATATATATATATATATACATGTATATATATATATATATATATATATATAATTATAAATTATAAACTGTACTTATTTTACAAGTAAGCTTAGCTTATAGATTTTATTTTTTTTTTATTTTCCATCAACTCTATTCTCTCTGAGTAGACATAAGATTTCCTTATTTTTCTTGATTCTCAGTATTATTTTTGTTTTCAAAAGTAAAAATACTGTATATTCAAAGTGAAAAAGTCGATATGTTATTAATATTTGGAGAATGTCATAGAAATTCAAGGCTTGCTGCTGAGTTGTATGCTCCCAGATACCCCGACCGGCAACATTCACTCCATCGGTATTTCCCGTATCTCGAGAATCGTTTTAGGCATCAAGAAGGAAATCAAGTGGCGGAAGGCAAATTTATTATAAATGAAGAAATGGAGACTAACGTTCTTGCTATGGTTGAAGTTGATAAAACTGTAAAAATTAATCACGAACTGGGTTTAAGTCATGAATCAGCTAGAAAAATACTAAAGAAACACGGATATCGAGCTTTTAAGTTTCAACTACACCAACATTTCTATCCTGAAGATGGCGATAGACAGGTATTGTTTTGTGAATGGTTGCTCCAAAATTGTAGAATTGACCCAAATTTGATCAACTTTATCTTATTTTTTGACGAATCCAGATTTACTAATAATGGTATGTTTAACAAGCAAAACACTCGTTACTGGGCCCAACAAAATCGACATGAAATGGGATATGAAATTTTCAAGAAAGGTTTGCTATCAGTGTCTGGGCTCTGTTGGTTAGTAACAGAATAATTGGGCCAATTTTATTTCAAGCCCAATTAACAGGGGTTAGGCTTTCTCCAAAATGAAATTGAGTAACATCTTAATGATCTACCTTTGGAAGTTTTACGCCGAATTTACTTCCAACAAGATGGAGCACCGCCTCACAATACCAGAAAAGTTCTTAATTATTTAATTGAAAATTTTAATAAAAAAGTTATTGCAACCAATGGCCCAATACGCCCGTTCACCGGATCTCACTTTTGGGGATATGTTTAAGAAAGAGTCAATCTAACAGCCCCAGCCACTCTTGAAATATTAAAAGAAAGGATTATACGTGTATTTAGAAGTATTAAGCTTCAAATGCTGCACAACGTGTTGAGAGAAGTAATTGAACGAGCGGAAATGTATCGTGAACAAGGAGGAATGCAGTTTGAACAACTACAGTCAACTCGAATATTATGCTTTTACATTTTACAGCGTTATTGAAGTAAGTTGAAGTTATATTTTTGTTTAATACTGTAAACTATTTGTTAGCCAAAGATACAGATTTGCACGCCTAAGTTTGTTAACGATATCTGAAGAGGGGCAGCAGAAATCTGTATAAAAATGCTGTTTCTAACGTTAGGCTCATTGCATTCTTTTCATCAACAGAAATAGGCTGGGCAGACCTTACGTGACATGACGCATAGATAGATCCAACGTAAGTAATCTTGATCAACCACCTGTCACATTTAAAAATCCTACTTAATATCCAGCATGGGTATCCATGGCAAACTTGATAAAAGTAAATAATTGATTATGGAGTATTTTTCTTAGTAATATTTAATATTTGAGCTTATTTTTAATCCAATCTCAAAAAAATCGTCTTTTCAAAAAGTGCTTGTCTAAAAAGGGTCGCCATTTGAAAAAAAAATAGTTAGACACAAAAATTTGATTTTACCAACTTCTCTTGTTCCTAGCTAGCAGACTAATCACTAAAACTTAGCGATTGTATTATTCTGTCATCATTTCAGCTCCTTAGATTAATTTATATCTAGTCATGGCCACCTAGAGGCAATTTTAAAAATGGCTATAAAAAAATCAAGTAGGCATAAAAAGTTTTTAAAATGTCACATTCTGATTCAGTATTGCCTCAGGAATTCAAAAATATAAAAATATACAGAGTGTTCCATTTAAAAAATTTAAACTTGACCGGAAAGTGAACAATATCCGAAAACTTTCCTCTTTATGTACCATTTACCTACATGAAATTTCGTTTTGATACATCAAATACTTTAAAAGTTATGGCATGTCTAATAGATTCGTCGACACACGGTGTATATATATATATATATATATATATATATATATATATATATATATTAGGCGTCAGGTTAGAAACAACGGGGCAGGCGAAAGGTGGAATATTTTAAACAATTATCGATAGGTACACTATCTTCATTGTCATGCTATGTGTATCATTTTCCCAGTCAGCATTACATAAAACCATAAAACGTAACGCACTATTACCGCCATTTTTAAGGATGACACAGTGCAAATGGAATGGGATAAGAGAGCGCCTTTTTAGCTTTGACAAGGTCCTGATTTAATGCCTTATTGTTCCGGTGCACCCAACTGGCTTGGGTGTGAGACCGCGTCATTTCCGCCACATTCTGCACGATCGATATGCACACACGGGTTCTAGGTCACTGATTGGTGCCTAATAGATTATATGCTGGTTATAAACTAGTTTAATTGACATGATGATGCGATTAATGTGAAGTAAGGTTTTTTGAAATATGTATATATTAGTATATATATATATATATATATATATATATATATATATATATATATATATATATATATATATATATATATATATATATATATATATATATATATATATATATATATATATATATATATATATATATATATATATATATATATATATATATATATATATATATATATATATATATATATATATATATGTGTATATACCATTCTTATGATAATATTAGCAATGTTGTCAAATTTTCCGGTTTTTCAGAAAATGAGTAAACTTGGTTTTTTAAAATATAGTCCCATACTTATTGTCATTGCTTTTAATTACCCTTGGCAAGTGTACTAAGGTCTCAAACTATATCAAATATATTAAGCGTTCATGTCATTTATTGTTTAAGAATTTTGGTTAAAATTACCAAAACGGACCAATATTTCAGTACCTACTATACTTAGGCGCTCCATATTTGGTATACGAAGTTAACTAATAATGTCTAAAGCGACGATCAGTGTTGTCACGTTTACCGGTTTTGCAGAAAATAGGTAAACCTAGGTTTCCTAAATGTAGCCCTATACTTAGTTTGGTACCTGTCGTTTTTCTCTGACATTTATAGGAACCCATACTAAGAATTCTCCAATTCTCTTCTTTCTTAAGATATAATAACGTGGAATTTTTGTAAGAAGTACCAGAACGGTCAAATAATGGTTACTCGTTTAGCTTAGATATACTGAATTTTGTATACAGGATTCATTGGTTATGACTTATTTGCTGGTATCGTTTGCAATGAAGCTTTATTTATTGCTCCAAATCTGAATCCAAAACAACTGCTTTTTGATTTTTATTTCAAGGTATATCTTTACAAAAATTACGTCAAATGTCAAAAAACAGTCAAATATCTCAGTATCTACTACAACTAAATAAGCTGCAGATGATGATGATAATGATTTTGATGTTGAAAACATGATCAAGGAAAATAAAACAATTTAACTTGATCCTTTAAAAGTAATTCAGCAGTAGGTGTAAAGACTTGTTGTCCTAATCTTTATGGCGGTTACTTAAATAAAAATTTGATTTCCCCATTTAAGCACACAAAAGTTTTTGTATTAGTTGCATCATAACAGCTAAATAGGTTAGTTATTACTTGGATACTATAGTAAACGAAACAATATGTTATAATTTAGTATAGACTAAATTAGCCTGTATGTAATACACTAAAAAAATAATCTGCTTTTTTACAATTTAAAAAATGATTGGTAGTAAAATTGTTTATCGGTTCGTCTATATATATATATATATATATATATATATATATATATATATATATATATATATATATATATATATATATATATATATATATGTATATAAATAATTATTTCAATAATCAACATTCTTAACGGGTCCTATTCTTAACGGGTCCTAAGTCAAATAAAACCTTAAATAAAAGTTAAATTCTAAACTTTTATGTTTTAGAAGTTCAGTCCTTTACTCTGGGCAAGCTGAATAGGTGTTTTGTGTTTTGAAGATCTGGCGTGCACGATGGTATACAACAATTATCACATCCGATTTTATAATTAAATATTTCCAAAAATAAATATGAAGAACAAAAGGGGTCGTGGGCCATAAAATCTTACTCTGGTCAAAATGCCCTTGATATTGTTGTACTATAATAGTTGTTTTTCAGTTTTCATTCAACTTCGCTGTCTTACATCTGGAAAAATAGGTATTTTTGGACGTCCCATTAAATATCCTGCTTATTTCCTAATCATTATTTAAGATGTAAGCAGTTACAACAGTACAACTTATTTTATTAATAAAATTGTAATAGTTCAAAAGAATAAATCGCTGCAATATGCTTAATTTCCTATTAAGCTTTATTAAAGCAACTTAACACCATATGCATGCATATTTGTGTACACTATTTTTTAAAGCTTAAATTTGTATCTAGGAAAAGTTTTAATTCATGATTTTAAGTAATTATTGTTAGCAAAAAATTAATTTGTTTACCAAATATAAGCGAAGCCAGTAAAATCTAATTGACAATTCCATGTTTAATTACAAGTTCATGAAAAAGATGCTGTGGTTCGTTTGTATGATTCCGCATTCTTGATAAATTATATATTCTCTAGTACGAATATAGACAAACATCTGCTCTAAAGGCAGTTAGTTAATTACCATCTGGGCGTAGAAATCCAATCATTTTATATTAATAGACATATGCTACCGAAACTTGTACTTATATGCTTTGCGAAAGTATTATATGGGAAGAATCTGTGGACTCACTGCATTTTCTAAGACAATATAGATATCAGCTGTACATTTCTAATTTCATATACCTATATTATTATTAATATAAATCAGAACAACAAGCAAAACTCCAGAATGTGGGGTAGTCGGCATTATTGCTTCTTCTCTCTTTGAAAGTTCATGCTTCAAAGTAAACTTTCAAATTCTATATCTGTCTGAATTGACCGTTGCTTCCAATCTTCAATATGGTAGTAACATGAAATTTAAGTAGCTCTAAATTATGTAGTCATTTAATTGTAAGAAGACAAAACTGATAGACTAAGCTCAATAGGAAAAAATATTTTCCTCTTAAGAGAAATAAAATTAAAAACTTAAGACACAAGAAGAAGTAATTCGTCCATAATATATCTAAGAGAGCTGGTTTAGTAATTGCAGAAAAGAAAAACAAATTACTTAAATTATCTGGGAACCGAAGTTTAGAGTTGCATCCTTATAATGGACAAAGTTTTTTGATTAGTTTTATAATATTTTTATTTATTTGTTGTTGAAAGACATAAAAACCTCGCTTTAGTGTTCGTCTAATTATATAGTTGTATTTGCCAGTTTTATATATTTTACATATCTATGTTGTTTTAAAGTTAACTTAATTTATTAAATACATTACTGTTAGGTTCTTAATGCATTTTAAATCTAATGACTGAGACCGAGACATTCTTTTTCTTTTCGGCATTTAAGACACAAGCTTCTCAAAAATATTAATTTAACTATAATACTTATATACAAGCTTAAAAATGCCTTTGCGTGGGATGGTTTAATAATTTAAACTATTTAGGCAAAAAAACATAAAGAGTACAGACTGTTCAAACTATGAACGATCAGTAAAAAATGTGATTATGCTAATCTAAAAAAAAACCCTTATTTATTACCCCTTAACTTTTATACAATTCTGATTGTTATAGGTTTGTGAAAAGGCAACGAAGAAGAAGACAAAACCCGAAACCCTCTAATGAATGCATAGGCTTGTACAAGCGAATACATTTGTGTAATACTCAGGTAAGACACATTAACCAAAAAAGGATTATGTATATAATGTAAAAGTATATGCTTATGATGATACCATACTTCAAAACGGATTAAATACTGATATATACTATCCCCTTTATTAATTATTCGATGTACAAGGGGATCCAGATAACTCTTTACCAATAAATATCTTGGTTATTTTTGAAATTAGAAAGAAATGTTCCGATCAAAAGTTGTTTCACTCGATCTGCTTTTTCACATGCTTATACTTTAATGTATACAGGGTGCCTCAAAACCGCAAGGCAAGTACAAACTTTGTTTTTTTTTATATATCACATTTTTTAATATTTTTTAATTTTATATTGAATTTTGCATATTTTTTATATAATATATCACGTACCAGAAATTAACGATATTCGAAATATGGAATGTTTTAGAATTACAAAATACTACGATTTTTCGTTTTTTACCTATTGAAATACCTGCTTCTACCAGGAGATAAAGCTTTATTTTTCGAATACCGTGACATTGATGTTTGTACTAATACTCTACAAAATATTTACGATATGATATAAAACATTTTATATAGTGTTCTACTTTTGTTTTCTGTGTTGTGTTCTGTTTACTAAATTTGAAAATAACATGGTACTAATTTAAACTTATAATAAACCATAAACAAGAAAGTAAATAAAACCTATAATTTCGAGCATAAATGAAATGCTCTGTATATCCCTCATTAACCTCATCAAATTTGTCCTAATTTTTTCTCCGATGCATTTATAACTTTCTCCAATATTTTTGCAAGAGTATAGGTAATATGCTTATTGGAGGTATGTTGCTAAATTTAGTTAGATTTTTTATTTTAGGTAAAAGTTAAAACTTTTTCCACTGGTCTGGAGATACAGAATTTTAAACAGTAATTTATAATATGGGTAATGTGTTCAGCAGACAATAATTTTTTTGGGAACAGAGCAGTTATTTCTAAATATAATGAAATTAGATCTGATTAGAACTGACCTAATAAAATTGTTATTTATGTCCGCAACGTTACTTAAATTTTCGAGAAGATTGCTATGCTTTTCCTTCAATAATCCCATAGATTTTATATCTACCCACATATTATTTTGATTGGCGTTGTTATTTAAAAATGATTATAGTAAACTTTTTTCTTTTTCAACTATAACGGATACATGGTTTTTTAAAGTTTTGTAGGCTTGTCATATTGCTTCGTACTTATTTTGGTTTAAATTTCTTCCTTCTTCAACAATTTTTCTCGGAATTTCTTCAATATTATTATTTCTTCCTTTATAAACTGAATCTTTCAAATATCCCCAAAGAAAGGTATCCATGAGCGTAAGATAGGGACTGTTTACGAACCAGCTGATTTTTCCATATCCCCATATACACTTAATAATTCTTTTGAAGAAAGCTCCTTAATTGACTCTCTTGTTTCGTGATCCATACCTTATATCTCTGACACAGTTCGTGTTAATTTTTTTCTTGGATTTTCTTGAATATATTAAAAAGAAAGTAATATATTAATATATATTATTCCTTTATTTCTACATTTCCACATTTTATTTTTTAGAAACGCTGTTTCTTGGAATAGTTTCTTCGTATGAATTATAATTGGTACAGATGGTATCTCCAACCTTTCAGCACATTTTCCCTATAATGTTCTCGTATTCTTGTAGTAATATTGCTGTTCTTGAAATAAAGCTCGACTATTTTGAACCTTTCAGTAAACAAATAGCTAATTTGGTATTAGCACAAAATAAAAATGAGTCAAATAAACATTTATCTCCAGGTAGCAGCATATATCTAAATAGGTAAGTACTTGTATCCGAAAAATCGTAATTTTTGAACCTTCCATATTTCGAAAACCGTTAATTTCCGATTCATGATATATTATACAAAAAATATCCAGAATTTAATATGGAATTCAAAAAGATTAAAGAAATGTAGTATATTATATTTAAAAAAAAAACAAAGTTTTTACTTACCTTGCTTTTTTTAGACAACCTATATACATTAAAAATAAGCATATGAAAAAGTAGCTTTTTTCTAATTTCAAAAATAACCAAGATCTTTCCTTAAAGAGGTATCTGGATCACCCTGTGCAATTTAGTCAGAAGTACCAATACATTATCTTTTTTCCTCTTTTGCTCTTCTTATATATCACGCTTGATTAAAAACTTTAATGTTTTTTATTTTTATGAATAATAGTAATAATAATAATTCCTGAAAAAGGCTGTGAAAATTCTGAAATGAAAGATCTATGTTGAAGAGAAAATAACGGTTTTCATTTCTTGGACAATACCAGTGATGTGATGATTTCTGCCTGTACTTTGACTGACCTGAAGTCACTAGATCGGAATCAATTAATTTCTAAAAGAAACTAGAAACGTCCAATTCCTCCTTTTATTTAAAGTATGGCCAAAGAGTGTAAAGCCTCATTATTGTTTTGTCTTTTAAGACAATCAGATAAGAGGCCTCTGAGCATTAAACTGGGTATCCTCCCAAAGTTATACATCAGAAGTGAGCCGTTGCTATGGAACTAGAACTATCATTAAAGTAGTCGGTCTAGTTTTATAACCACATTTCATCTGTCTTTCCAGAGCAAAGCGTAGTGACAAATAAATAAATAATTTATTGAGCACTGAAATTCATTTAAAAATTAGGGGAAATTGTTCCTCTATGTGCAGTCTAGAAGTTGCCAGTTAAAATCTGGCTTCTGGGCCAACCTGTAGTTTCTACTGAATGCTGGCGTTGTAGTACGTGGGGGGCAAAGAGATTACGAGTAGGAGATGCATTTTAAAACGTACTGATTGGGTGTTGAGACACTCCAGCGTTGGCTCCATTTTAGTGACACAGAGTACACCTACCATAATTGTTTATCGAGTTAGCCGTTACTTGATAGAATTTCATTATCACTAGTATAATAAATAAACAGACTATTTTTGTTTAATAATTTCCGCTAATTTATTTTAGTTTGACAGCTGTCAAGTTCAAGTCTAATACTAAAACTGGAATTTTTGACAGTAATAAAAAAGTAAAATGTCTACCTACTTAGCCTACGCAGACATTAGGTGTAAAGTTTCAACAATGGGGAGCGGTTTAAGGCCATTTGATTTTTCAATAAAATATAACGGTTAAGAATATGATTTTTGGTTAATATATAATGTTTTGTGTTGTTTTTATACTTTTATTATATATGAATTAAAATATGCTTCTTGTGAAAAAATATGTATGGTGAATTTTTTTAAGAGATAATAATATTAATGTTTGATATCTCTAAAAGAAGAGTCCTATATTTTTTGTATTTAAGCTGTTTTTTAATCTCATATAGTTAAATCTCTAGGTGGGTGTGAAATCTCTGTACCTATGTATATTATTTTCTTTTCTTTTACTCATTTTAACAATTAAAAGGAAAATTCGAAGGCCACTGACAATTCTATTTCCCAGTTAACAATTATTTTATTTACTTTTACACAGTTTTGTGGTGGTATCATATGGTGTAATGTACCGCTGTTCAAATGAAGTGAGACTCCTTTTTTTTGTTGAATTTCAAAATAACGGAAATTTAAAAACTGATACTTTATTTGAAATTGTGGTACATTGTTTTGTACTTTGTAACTTTAGGATAGTTTTTAAAATCAATTTAAATACCACATTCTTAAATTGCAGGGTGTTTTGTTCAACATTACAACTAGTGAAATATGAGAACAACTCCCATATTCCTGGAAATAAGTAATCTAAATTTTTCGTATATGTACTGGATAAGCACCTGAACATTTTCAAACGTTTTTCAGTTCTTGAAGCTAACTGAAGAAATTTATAAAATTTAATATTTCTGGTCAAAAATCATTAGGTTTAGTACAATATCGATCGCCATTTTGTTAAAGATACTTTGATTAAGCTCGATAATCAAGTTAAGGAATATTCTTACACTAATGCAAAATTACAAATATTCAGTAGTGATTAAAAAGGCAACTGTTGGTAACATTCTTTTTATACAATCGCGATTTCTTACAATTGTTTACTTTTACGTTTTTTGATGATACTGTACAAAGCACAAATGTTTTTTACAATTTTTTTGTAGATGATGCTTCAATATTGACCATTTTAAACTTTTTTGTAAAAGTCTGATATTTAACAAAAATGTCATTTGCGAGTAAAGTAAAGAAACGTTTATATGCAACAACATTGTTAATAAGCTGTTCTTCTGTGCTTTAATCCATTTTCCTTGAGTCGACGACGTAAAATTAAATTGGATATTAATAATCGTGTTGCCTGTCTGAAATATTCATTCAGTAAGTTTGCATTTCTACGAGGGTCACATCAATATTTTGAAAAATCCTTTCATGATGTTAAGTAGCGTTTTTAAAATATTTCTACTTATTGCACCTGCACACGTAAGGCATTGTTATGTGATTTGGGTCAAGAAATAAACTGCATAGGAAGCGTACCCATAAGCATATCAAAATGAATAGCAGAGTTTCAGTAGTAGAGTTATTGAATATAGTGTGACTGTCAGTAGCACGATGGTCCAGTAGAACCATTGACAGATTTTACAGTAAAGGTCCTACTACGGATGATAGAGTTTTGGTTCCCTAGAGGGAAACTGACAATTTACAATACTCACATAGGTGTGAAAGAAGAAGAAAAACAACAGGAAGGCAAGAGTGCATAATTTTGTTAAATCTGCGTCGTGATCGTGATTTAACTTTACGTCGTCGACTCAATGAAATTGAATTAAAGATGAGCAGAAAAGCAACTTGTCCATTATTAAATCACCACCAAGATTAGAATGGGCTAGAGAACATCTAAATTGGAACCTTGACGACTAATGCAAATGCAGGTTTTCTGACGAATCGAGGTTTAACCTTTTTCGTCCAGATAGCAGAATCCTTGTCTGGCGGCGAGTAAAAAATATATCGAAGGTGATGGTGGAGGCGACAGGTGCTTTTGGTGAAGGTGGAATAACAGTTTGGGAATAACGAAGTACTGAACTGGCTGTTCTTCAAAATATTTCGATAAATGCAGAAAGGTATAGAAACTTATGTATTTTACCCTACGTAGTTCTGTTTGGGAGAACATTTGGACAATCATTATGTTGATAATAATGCTCGGCCACACCGTGCGGACATGCTTAGTCCCATCTTTGAAGGAAACGAAATACAAAGAATGAATTGGCTGCCACGTTTCCAGATTGCAACCCATTAGAGCAAACTTAGGCTGTATTAAACTAAGTTATTGCAGAGGGAAAACCAGCCTACAACAATATAGTAGTTATAATCTGTTTCAGAAATATATAGAGTAATAAAACTTCATTAGGTATGCAAAAGGACTACAAGGTGACCCACCAATAACGTATGCCACTTCAATAGTTTGGCATTAATCTCATTGCAAAATGCTTTCTTTTCATCAAGTGAAGATAGTACCACCAGGTTTTGGGTCAATTTATGCATTTTGCCTATTGTTATTCCTTCATAAATACTGAAAATTGTAGGCCAAAGGCGTGCGGTTAGATACTTATAGAATAAATTTAAATTTAACGAAATTTTATTTTAGCAAAATCAAAATATAAATAATACGTACATAATATAAATAGATAAAATTATTATTACACAACAATTAAATTTCAATAGGTTATATTCTTCGTCATCTGAGGAACTATTATCACCTCTTGACATTATAATTAAAGGGTCGACTCTCTGATCGGTTGTCAAGGTCCCACATTTTCTCCTCCTGTTTAATCGCATTCTCGACTGCTTTTCGCCAGTTCCCTGGTATCACTTCCTTAATGGCTTGGTCAAACAGTAGCTTAACATCTTTCATTTTATATGTCGTGTTTTGTCTTCCTACAAATCCTTACACTTGGGCCCATATAAGTTTTATAGGATTTAGTTCGCAATGGTATGGGGGTAAGCGCAGCAGAGTTACATTATATTTTTCTGCTATATCTTCCAAGGCATATTTCATAAAACGATTTTTGTCTAAATTTACTATGGCTAGTAGTTCTCTCTTTGTCAAATTGGGTCCAAACTCAATATCTTTGGTAGTTAGCCAGTCAATAATTTCTTGTTTTCTCCAAGATGAAGTTGGTGTCTTCTCTATGCGCCGTGAATGATAGCTTGCGTTAATCATAACCACTACCGAATCAACCGGATGATATTTTATGATTTTATCAAGATAGTCTTCGAGAACGGTAATCTCCCTTCCGGCACAACTGAAAAGTTAACAAACCTTCTTGTAAAAATCCCTCTTTGCTTTCAATGTGTGCGATTATTAGTCTCTTCCCTTTTCCCGAAGGCACTTTAATACATGTTGTGTGGAATATGACAGAGCTTCGATGAAAGCTTGGCGGGCACTGGTTATATTTTTGTCTTTTTTTGTATTATATAACCATCATTGATCCACATCTTATCAAGATTAAACATTTTATTTTACTCCCTGCGGTACTGCTTTATACTTCTTAAGTACTTTCTCATCGCCAGCAAACAATTTCATTGCTCAATTAGATAATAAAACACTCAGTATGTTTTAAATTTTAACATATATTCACAACTTGTGACGATCGTTTCGCTAACACTATAGCTTCTTCAGACAAGAGGTACTTCTACTTACATTAACAGAAATGAACTAAATGAATTTCGAGACATAATAAATACATATTTCTAAAATTACTGACCTATTTTTATAATACTGGGTCTGAGAGTTTAAAGCTTTGGAAAACCCAAGTGTTTTACGTAAATGAATTCAACAGAAGTGAACCATTTGTCTCTGTTTGGTCATTTAGGGTATACTGGGTGTTTTTAATTTTATTAATTTCTTAGGATTCTAAAAGGGTTAATTTTTTGCTTTTGTTTATAGTGTGTAAAATCTTCTTTAGATCCAGAAAATTACATAAAACTTAATAATAATCCAACAAATAAATTTTGAAAAAGAAGTTATATATTTAATAGACCAATGTAAAAGTATCTTTACAACAAAAGACAAATTTTTCTTAAAAGTTATGAATCCGCAACCGCCTAAATTATATTCATTTATTAAACTATATAATGATAATTTACCAATAAGACCAGTAGTTTCTTTTGTAACTGCACCAACAAAAGAACTTTAAAAAAATCTGATTAAGATTGTTCTAAAAAACACCAACTTTGTATCGAGGTTTTCTATTAAAAATTAGGTAGAATTAGTAAATAAGGGTAAAAATATAAACTTGCCAGAAAAATCTTTCTTTGTATCCTTTGATGAAAAAAACCTATTCCCTAGTATACCTTCATTAGAGACACTAGAAATTTACTGAAGATAAATAAAAGTATGTTTAAACCAAAATTATTTTCAGTTTAACAAACAATTTTACAAAGCCAGAGGTGGTCTCATAATGGGAAGCCCCTTTTGTTAGAGATATTTATGACAGATTTAGAACATAAAATTAAATCTAACTCCTTATTTAAAAATTGTTTTACCGGAACATATAGACAGCTAGACATTTTTCTGAGAGAAATAAATACACTACATAAAAACATACAATTTACTGTTGAAATAGAGAATGACAACGCCATTAATTTTTTAGATTTGACAATATCCAAAATAGGTAATAAACATGATTTTTCAATATTCTACAGACCTACACACGACTATAGATCATTTATCGATACATCCAATAGCACATAAACTTGCAGCCTTTCACAGTACGATACACAGACTAATTAGTATACCCCTAAAGAAAAGAAACTACGAAAAAGAACTTAACATAACTAAACAAATTGCAGTGAACAATTGGTATTCAGTCTCTGTTATTGAATCCATTTTAAAACAAAAAAATAATAAAAAAATCACTCTTATTGGTAAACGAGTTGAGAAAGTAGCCGCAACTTTACGCAAAAACAATATTAAAATTTCATTTCAAACCAACAATAGTTTAGGAAAATACATAAAAAACAACAAAGAAAAAACTCATAAAGATAATATTTCCGGAGTATATAAATTAAACTGTGGGTCATGCCCAAAAGTTTATATAGGTCACACAGGCAGAAGTTTTAGACAAAGAATTCAAGAACATAAAAGTTTTATTGAAAACAAAACCGACTCCACATACGCCTCACATTTATTAGATAATAAATATACGTTTAATGATGAATTTAAGATTTTGCAGACTATAATCAAAAACAAAAAATTAACCCTTTTAGAATCCTTAGAAATCAATAAAATTAAAAACACCCAGTATATTCTAAATGACCAAACAGAGACAGATGGTTCACCTCTGTTGAATTTATTTACGTAAAACACTTGGGTTTTCCAAAGCTTTAAATTCTCAGACCCAGTATTGTAAAAATAAGTCAATAATTTTAGACTAATAAAAAAATATGTATTTATTATGTCTCGAAATTCATTTAGTTCATTTTTGTTAATGTAAGTAAAAGTACCTCTTGCCTGTTGAAGCTACAGTGTTAGCGAAACGATCGTCACAAGTTTATTATCTATTTGATAATGAATTTTCATCAAGTAATCCAGTCAATTAAATTTTATTACTTTCCTAAGACTACTGTGAATCCACCCAATGCTGGTTGCATTATCTCGAAGCCTCGCAACGTGGGAGGAAAATGTAAGATATAAACCAACCTCAAGTACGATTACAACTGTTAACGAACGTCGTTCATCTGTTAATTTTATTAGCCGTCAATAAGATGACCGAAAAAAATAAACTTTTAACTACATATTCGAGTATTAACTAGAATTTGGTGTTCTTTGTAACCCAATAATGGGCATATTTGCACCACTGAAGCCGTTTCTGGTCATCAAAATTATATAAACAACCAAAAAGGTTAGTAAATTTAGTATCAGCTGTGCAGCTGGAAATGTAACTGACATCTAAATTAGTAAATTATGTTTTTTTTTACTTACTTCTGATATTTATCGAGGTTTCTCTCATAATCCTCTTAAATCAATAATCTAAAAACTAAAATAAAATACACATTAATAACAAATATTTACAAAATTTATTAGCTGTATCTACAATCTTTGGATGTCTAACTAAGGCCAACATTCTGTCTGGTATTTGTTTTGTTTCTCCATCGTTTCGATCAATTTCTGAGCCTTTGTTGCTGTTAAATCCCCCTGCTTTCCAGTAAAAGTGGTTTTTGGTTACGCTTTTTACAAAAAAAATCCATAGTTTTTAAAGTTGTCCATAGGAGTTTTCTAGTTATCAAAGGAATACTGTCATCTTGGCCAAGCTCCATCAAAATTTTATCTAGAGTGAGTATTTCTTTTTTAAAATAAAAAGAGTGAACTTTTCTTCAAATTGCACATTTGGTGTCTTCATCAAGAACTTTTGCTGGTCTTCCTGGAATTCTCTTGGAAGGTTGCACTTGACCTGCTACCTTTCTTTCCCTCAATAATTTGAAAACGGTGGATTTTCTAATTCCATTCATTCGGGAACATCGTTCAACAATTTCTTGTACAGTAAAACTAGGTTAATGGTGTCTTATGCAATCGTGTAGATTTAAAATAATAACTTCTCACGGATAGTGGAAAAATATTAGAACATCTTCGGAGTAAATGTCGCCATTTTATTAATATTCTTATATAACTGTTAACACTGTAGCGTAACAGCAAATACTAACATGTTTAAAACACAGTTAAGAAGTATTTATAATATGTGTTTTATTACCTGCCTCCATTATGTACTAGCCTATTATGTATGCATTGAGTAATAAATGTAATCTATAGAGTAATAAAACCTCACTAGGTATGCAAAAGGACAGAGCAAAAGGACAGGCAAAAGGACAGGGATTTAAAAGGATCTCTATTATTATTTCTATAAACAAAGTTTACCTATGCCTATGAACGACCCCGAAATTTAACCAAACTGGACGGAATTCCCCATTTTATTACTCTACACATTTTTAAAGGTGTTCAGGTTATTTGTTGCGTTTAGATTGACAAACAAAAATCTTTTTTGGGTTTTTCGCAACTGAATAAAAATATTTAACTTTAAATTAATTGAAGCATATAATTAATAAAATTACATACCTCAACATGTAGACTAGTCTGTCTACGGAATGTTTCCATACATAATATAAACAATATTATTTAAACAAGCATAAGAAATTATGTCATTTAACTTAAGTTTTTATAGACACAGTAGTTGTATAAATACTTTCATCCTATCGGAACTTATCAGTGCGCCGATCATAAAAGAGAAATATTAAATAATAGAAAAAAATTGATTTCAAAATTCTATACATTTCTGAAACAAACTATACACATACTCTCTTCGAAAAGTGGGAGGTCATTCCTCAAAATTACATAAATAATTTATTATTAAGCATGCCCAGAAGATGTTTATACACATTTAGTTTAAAAGGCGGACGAACAAAATATTTATAGCACTGCAAATAGTGTTATTTAGTTATTTAATTTTTTACTATTACTATGTTTGATTTATCGTTTTGGTTTTTTAGGGTGTTTTTAATGTTGTCACAGTTAAACGTTTTCCCACATTTAATTTTGTTACTTCATTCACAGAATGGTATTTTTGTTAAATATCAGACAACTTGAATATCAAGCTTACTTTAAGTTTCCTTAACCAAATGGGGGATCGTTTAGTAGAATAAACATAGTGAATTATTACCCGAAATACTGAATAACCCTGTATTATATAAGGTCCTTCAGTTATCTGCAAAACTGAAAAATATTTTTGCATATTCAAGTGATTTTAACACACTGTCTTGAAATTAAAATATTGCTCTATAAGATAATGTACCACATTTGCAAATAGATTATTAAGTTTCGGTTGTTTTGAAATTTAACAAAAAAAAGAGTTGCTCATTTGAATAGCCGTGTAGGAGTGTGATAAAATCGGTTTGAATTTAACCATACATTATTTTAATATATTCTCTCTTATTTTGGCATATCAGAGAAAAGTTTAAGAATCTTTATGTAACAAATAAAATCTATTAAGTTTTCTTAAAAGACTATAAAATGAAGCCATTTTAGAATGGATCTTTTTAGTATGGCAATTAGTGAGTTAAATGATTCTTAAAGGTACGCGTGAAAGGCGTATAATTGGGTGCTGTAGGAGTACTAAAACATCTAGACTCTATCAAAAAGCTATAACTTGACTCACCTATAAATAAAAACTATTGAATAAGCGATAAACGGACGAATGAAGATTTTAAGGGAAAATAACTAAATATAGGTAATTAAACTCATCACTTTAAATGTTTACAGGTATCAGTTTGTAATCAAACAGCAGGATTATGGTTTATAAAATAGTATCTAATGTACCTATAAATTTGATTAAACAGGTTTTAGATTTATTTAATACAATTTCAGGTCGCAGAAAAAGTTTGGTTAACTTTAGCAAATAAACAGATTGGACCAGTCATTATAAACGTTAAAAAATTTAACTATAATCTTAAAAGTTTCAAATGTGATAAAATGTACATGATTACAGATCTCAGTTTGCAACCTTTTTCAATAAACGGACACAGATCTCAGTTTGCAACCTTTTTCAATAAACGGACGCATTTAAAATTATTAAAAAAATCTTTATTTTGGTTGAGATTGGTTTTGTAAAATTTCAAAAATTCTGCAAACCCAGAATAGGCATTTAAGAACGGTTTGCAATAGTCGAGAAAATCTCCAACCACCTACGTTGAACGGGAAATACATGTTTATCACTTAACGCTTAAAAATATCATTTTGACATTTGACATAATCACAAAAATTTTTAATTTTAATTGGAGATGGATAAACGTTGATAAATATATTGTCCTACGATCGTGCGGTAAAGTACCACAAATTAATAAATATCTTATCTAAAACACTCAATAAGGTTACTTATAGGTATAAAAACAAAAGTATTAGTAACTCGAGCAGATAATTCCGGTGATCGACCAAGAATAAAATTTCAAAAAAATTACATATCAATACATCATCATTACAAAAGAAGACAATTGTTCGAGACGAAAAGTTTTTCGCAATTTTTTCTATTTCTTAAATCAAATAGAGTAACTAATTACTAGAAAACCGTAATTACGCTAATTAATTGACATACCCGAATGACTTGCGACCTAATTATTCGATCAATAACTGTAAAAACTTGTTCTTTTTCAATTATTTTGGCAATTTTACTTCAGTGTTGAAAATCGCAAAACAGATACCCTCGAGAAAATTGGGGACCCGCAATTAGATGTAATGAACGATTATCCAAAATAAGAAAAACTAAATTAACTAGAGTAATCACTGTAATTCGATATTTAATAACTCACTAATTGAGTAATTGGAAAAAATGCTGATCTTTTCGTCTTGAAACTTAAAGAATAGTCTGTGATTTCTTTTGTAACGGTAATTTTGGATAAAAAAAGAGAGAAGAAAAATACGTACCGAAAAAAGCTGTAAGTTGTATAAATAATTTCGAAATTTTCTTTCCTCGATAATATTAATAAACATTTCTGTCGGCGATATTTCTTAATATCGAAATGCTCTCAATATCGAATATTGATCAAAAATATTGTCGTTTTCGGAATACTATAGTTTATATAGGTAATCCCGGTAACAGATAAAAAAATAAAAAATTATTGCACATATTTTTATTTTTGGAAAAGGAAATTATTTATACAAAACTTTACAAATTTTTTCCCTACTGTTATTGGAATGAAAAATATTAAACAAATGAAAACTTTCCGTACATTTAAATATGATACAAAACAGTACAAAAGAATAGTCTCAGCATTAATTTCAGTTTGCAAAAGGTTTGCGATTTTTTTTAAATGTAAAAATAAAAAAAAAACGTTAGGGTACATTAATAGCGATTCACTGAAGCTCCGTAAAGAGTTTGCTAAGTTTATGCAAACGTAGACCAAAAATCCCGTAGTCTCTCAAGAAAGTAAGGATTTTTCAGGACAGCATTAACTCAGCTCTTCAAGGCTTAATTGAGGACGTCAGCAATGTGAAAACGACGCTTAGTGGATGTGATGAGTGAACAAGGAAGTGATCCGTATTCTCTCTCCGAAAAATTCATCAGCGGAAAATTAATATCCAAACTGATAAGTCCGACCTATCATTCTGTTACCGTCTTAGCAAGCAAGATCCAACAAAAAACAAGCTAAGACTTTCGGTTTTGCAAACGATGGATGCGCGGCAAGATATTTAATAACAAATAAAATAAAAGGATCCGGAACAGTGATAACGGAATTGCTTAGTTCAGAGAATTTAAGTATTTTCAAAAAAGCCCAGGAGTGTTTTCGAAATCGGCCGTGTACATTTAACGGCCTAGTCTATGTTGAAATTTCCCGAAATCGTAGACTAATTAAAAGTGAGAGTGATCTGAGTGCGGTGGTTAATTAAATATAAAATGTGTGTAGCTATAAAGATGGATTGTAAACTAGATGTCGATCAGTAGTATCCTATCCATTTTTCTAACAATGCATACACTTAAGGTTATAATTACGCCTTCGATAACGACGCTGTTAAACTTATTAAATCATTTTTAAGTAATTGCTCTCAAAAGATAACAAACAGTCTAACAGTATAGGCATTTACTCCGAAGTGCCGCAAGGGTCCATTCTGTCTCCCTTACACTTCATCATTTACACCATATGAATAATCACATCTTCTATTCACTACAAAAGCCAAGCTTACGCCAATGATACTGAACTTTACTACTCTTTTCATCACTCATCATATCCTGAAAACTATTCACAACGTCAGCTCTGATTTAGAAAAAATTAAGGCCGTTTTACATGCTGCAATTCTTTCTTGCAAGTTGCAATAGTCTTGAACAAAAGCATGCGCAGTGGCAAGATATTTGTACCTTTTGTCAAACTGCGCGTGCCTTTGTTCAAGACTATTGCATATTGCAAAGAAGAATTGCAGCATGTAAAACGGCCTTTAGATCACTCTCCGAAGAACACAACGTAAAATTAAATTCCGAAAAATTTAATATAATATGCATAGGTACAAAAAAAAAGATGAATGAGGCTGATTTTTGATGAAGAATTACGTTTTTGTAAACATGTAAAAAAACTCGCTTTCGCCTGTTTTAAGCTAATATATAGCAACCGTCATTTACTCAATTTTTTAATGCTTTTCATATAATTTAATAATAATTTCCTGAAGAATTTAAACTTTATAATATCAATACATTTAAGTATAAACTTCGTTCTTGTTTATTTGAAGAGCAACTAGGTGAGCCATAGTCGGATGCCGGCTGAGTAAGGAACTGGTACCGGGGTAGGGGTTGGCTGCCTGCATCCCTATTTTATTCTATCCTAAATTTAATGTTATTGTAGAAAGATAAACTCTCTTTAGTTAAGTATGCTAAAACTTACTGGTATTGTAGGTACCGTCTACTATAACTTTATAATAGTATTTCGATAGGCTCGAGTGGATATCGGACTCATATTTGGTTGAGTAAGAGTAGCCTTTAGGCTAGACTTCGCTGGAATGAGCTCGGGTTTCCTACTTTAATACTTTTTTTTCTTTCATTTTTACTGCCAATTTAGAAATTTGTAACCATTTATTTTCTGATAATAAAAGTCATTTATTATTATATTATTACTAATATTTACAAGAAAAAAATATAAACGAATATGTTCCATGAAACGCAGAAGGTTGCAACGTTTTCCAACCATGTTAAATAAATTGTTTAAAGTTTGCATAACTTTTTAAATTCTGTTAAACAAATTCTAGGTAAAAACATAGATTTTTAATCACTTTTTTGATTCCGTTTCATGAGGTCTGCACTCCTTTAATGGTTGTAAATATAATACAAACTATAAAATAGTATTTCCCACTACGTGACAAGTTTGCCCAACTTTTGGAATTGTGTCACAAAATTTGAGCTAATAATCGTTTTTTGCAGTTTTAACTATGTTCCTTCTGTACTAAAAGGTTGCAAATTTGTATATTTGTATTCTTACACGCAGTAACTTAATTTATAAGCTTCAACATTCTAGAATTGCATTGTCTATAATGACTGGTCTAAGCTGATGTTTTGAGAAAAATCTAATATGTTGATGAGACGAAAAAAAAGTAAGCAAGAATCATAGTCCAACAATCAGAGTGTTGGAGACGCGCAAAATACTATAGTGCACTAATTTTTATGGATAATTTAATGGTACCTCTTTGGAGACTATTTAAGAATGTGAAGTTAAAATGGGATAATCAAATATTTTAGATTACTTTTCGTCACTTCAACTTGTGCTCTGTATATCCCTATCAGCTGACACTACATATTAAATTGATACACTGATTGAAAGTCAGTTAATCAAGTTAATCATTCATTCCAAAAAGTCTATACTATATTCATCAATATCCGGGTGTTAATTTTTAAGACACACCACTTTGAAAATAGGATTATAGTTCGTGCTAGAACTAGCTGACACATGGCCGGCTACATGTCCTCTGAAATCCACTACGTGTGGATTTTTTAAATCTTGGTACTCTTTATGCCTATCTGAAATCCTTCTCGCACGAGAACTACAAAATATAAATCTACTTTGTAACTTGGAATACTTCGCACACAAGAACAGCAAAATGCATTGTGTATCTGTTTCCCCCTTTTAAATGAATCGTATTTAAAGACAATAAAATCGAACGAAGAATGAAGCCGCATTTTTGTAGGTAAAATGAGATTATCAAATATTTAAGATCTTTTTAAGTCACTTCAGTTTGTGCTCTGTATATCCCTATCATCTGACATTACACTGAAAGTCAGTTAATCAATCATTCTATAAGCTCTATATTCATCAATATCCGAGTGTTAGCTTTTAAGATAGACCACTTTGAAAATAAGATTACAGTTCGTACTAGGGCTAGCTGGCGCGTGACCGGCTACGCGTCCTCTGAAATGCACTGCGGATCTCTTAAATCGTGGCACTCTTTATGCCTATCTGAAATCCTTCGCGCACGAGAACTACAAAATATAAATCGACTTTGTAACTTGGAATACTTCGCGCACGAAAACAACAAAATGTATGTACATCTACCTTGTGTAACTGTTTCCTCCTTTTAAATTAATCGCATTTAAAGACAATCGTTTTTAAATACTATCACTTTTTAATTTTCCAAATTTTAATTACAATTACAAAGTAGATTTACATTTTGTAGTTCTCATGCACAAAATATTTCAAATTACAAAGTAGATCTACATTTTGTAGTTCCCATTTGCGGTGTATATATAAGTACGTCGTACTTTCTCTTTGCCCTTTCACTTAGATCAGGTTTATTTCCTAATTTTTCGAAACATTTGTATATTAATCACTAAGGATCAGTATGGTTCCTTATTCGCTCGTTCCAATCCGTCCAAGTCCAACCTAGCATATTAGGGTTCTAGGCAAACAGTGTCAAGTCGTCGCCTTTTATGTCGATTTAATTTCACACTCACATCTTAAATAGCATTAATTAACATTAGTTAACCCATTTTTGCTTCTCTCACGTTTTTTTGTAAACCAATATCGAGTTATTACCTCGGTATATTCGCAATTCGCAGTAAATTAAATTAAAGACCTTCA
This sequence comes from Kuschelorhynchus macadamiae, assembly GCA_030620095.1. Lineage (NCBI taxonomy): Eukaryota > Metazoa > Arthropoda > Insecta > Coleoptera > Curculionidae > Kuschelorhynchus > Kuschelorhynchus macadamiae. Next base: position 116,871 of record JAUTXW010000717.1, read on the forward strand.
TTTTGTTCAAAACGTTGAGACACGCGTTAAAACCTCGTTTTAAATTGGACATTTATTGGGGGATTTGCCAGCAGTAACTAGACCAGAGTTGGGAATTCTCCGAGACTCGGTTTGTTTAGAACAGAGAGGGATATTATTTAGTGCCAATGTGATATTCACACGGGCTTTGTCTCTCTAATTTTCTAGTTCTATCTAATCTAATCAGTGTTTCGTTGTGCATTTTCTATAAAAAAATATCTAGTAGGTGTTGTAAAAATAAACCTTATGACTTTTGATATATTTATGAGCAGTTCATTGTGAAAAAGTTTAAAAGAAACATTACTGATTTTGTAAAAAATGGATATTTTGCTTACGTTAAAATGAAACTTGGAGATCACGATAAACTTTGGGCACCACATGTTATTTGCAAGATTTGCGAAAAAGCCTTAAGAAAGTAGTTTAAAGGAACAAGAAAAGCCTTAACGTTTGGAATACCATTGGTCTGTAGAGAACCTAGAAATCACACCGACGAATGCTATTTTTATCTTTGTGATATTAAGGGTCATAATACAAAATCTCTAAAGTATATTAGCTATCCCAATCTTCCGTCGACAATACAACCAGTTTCACATGATGCTGATATATCTGTACCTATTCCACCTAAAGTATTGCAAGTCTAATGTCGAATGCGAATCTTCAACAGATAGAGAGTCTGACATTTTTGAAGCATCTACCTCAAGAACCAGCGAACCGCAGCTATTTTCTCAATAAGTGATTTTAGAACCCAGGTAAGGAGAAAAAAATGTTCTTGCCTCAGGAACTATATTTCATTGGTATAGAAATCGTGAGGTTGAATTCGTCGATTACTTCGCCACAACTCGTTCTGTTGAATATTGTCAAAACGTATCTGAGCTGGTAATTCACTTTAGTGTTCCTGAATACAGACTTACCGAGTGGATTCTTTCTATATACTCGTCAAAGAAAAACCTTAAAGATATTCTACTACACAATGACAATTTATATGCATCTGTTCTTGTTGGTCATTCAACCTAACTAAAAGAAATTACGAAAATCTTGAAGAAATACTTTTAAGAATAAACTATAAGCAACACAACTGCATTGTATGTGGCAGCCTTAAGATTTTAACATTGCTTATGGGTCAACAATCCGGATATACCAAATACCCATGTTTCTTATGTGAGTGGGACAGTATGGCAACTGATGACCACTGGATTAAAAAAAATTGGCCACCAAGAAAAAATTTAACACCGGGCTCCAAAAATATATTACCCTCTCCATATGAATGATGAAACATTATCAAAGCTCTACACAAAAATGGTGGTTGTTTTAAGTACTTTAAGTGAAACATTTCCGGGTCTTTCTGAGGCCAAACTAAAAGAAGGCTTTTTGGTTAGGCTACAAATAATAAGGTTAATCAAAAATAATGAAATTGAGATGATTATTATTATGAGAGATTATTATTAATTAAAAGAAGTTCTAAATAAGTTTTTGGGAAACTACAAAGACCCAAAATTTAAAAATATTATTGAAAACATGTTTGGATAAATTTAGACTGAAATATGAGCATAAAAATTCACTTTCTACATGCTCATCTTGACTATTTTCTGGATAACCTCAGTGATGTCAGTGAAGAGCAAGGGGAACCCTTTCACCAAAATATTAAAGAGATGGAAAGGCCTTATCAAGGGTGTTAGGGTGTCAAAATGATGGCCGACTACTGTTGGATGCTTAAAAATGACCGTCCTACAGCAGAATATAAACGAAAAACAATGAAAAGAAGCTTTTCCGGAAAAGGGAAAGATTTTCCAAGAAAATAAAGGATTAATAAATGTTATTCTTTTAGTGATTTTTGCGGTTTTATTATTTGTTTCTCGACAACGGATATTATAATTCAATGTTTTGAGAAAACTTTCAGTAAGAATTTTATTATTTATACGAGATTAAATAACAGTAAATAACTACTGTTAGCAGTAATTCTACATCCTAAATTTTATTTTGCAGTAAAAGTTTACATATTAATATCGTATTAGTCGGTTTTAAAATATAGGAAAAGACGTTAACGCACTAGTTCTCAGTAGCAAATCTTTCTGGACTACTTGGAATACTTATATGTATTTTGAATATTTATTAAGAGTACGTAGTAATTAACCAAAATAATTATTTCTGATTATCTACAAGTAGCAGGTTAAGAGAGGAACTTTTTGGTAAATATGTTGTTAAAAAAGCAAATTAGTATGCAGCAAAATTAATCGTTTACGATATATATTTTAGTGTTAGAAATTTGACTTTTACTTACTTTATTTACTTTATTCTGAGATTTCTTTAGATCTCCACGGTTTAGAATACCTGAAAATAAAAGCTAAAAATCCTAAAATAAAGCTAATAATCCTTTTTACTTGACTTCTGCCCAGAAAAAAAGCATGAAGATGAACTAGTGTGATTTTGGTAGTTGTGAATCCAATATAGTAGAACAAAATCTCGGTTTAACAAAATGATTAAAAAATTGACCACAAATTGTGATATGCATGTAAATTAATTGATATATTTTTTATGTAAATCCAATTTGGCGAAACAAAATGGTATACTTAGAAAAAGATCAGTATAAAAGAAACTAGTTAATTGAGTTTCATATAAAAATTAAACATGAGGAACGAACTGGTAAAATTCTGGCGTGAATCGAATATGATGGGATAATATCAGCCTAATGAAAATTATTATAAAAAACACTTATTTAACTAATATCAATAAAGGGTGGTTTAGGGATGAACTAATAAAATTTTTAATGTTTAAAAAGACCGTTATCATGATTTATCCCTAATTACACCTTTCTTTTTTCAAAGAAAATGTAACAAAGTATTATTTATTTTATATATACTATTTTATTGTAACTAAAAAACTTAAATTTAATGAAAAATAAATGAAATGAAAAAGTCGGTAAATTCACATTCTTAATCATTTTAGTACGATTTGTGAGGCCGCCATTTCCTTCCGCCATATTGGATTTTTACCTTTCTTCATATGATCCTTGATTTATGACAAACACTTGAAGTCAGTTGGATGAGTAGTTTTCAAGTTATGCCAGGTCCAGACAGAATGACAGACCGATAGACTGAAGGAAATAGCAGAACTTTTTTTCGGGTCCAAAGAGCCTATAACGCAAAGATCTGCAAAATTCTCTGAGGGCGATTTTTTCACAATACTTCTCTTACGAGGGAAATAAAAGTAGAAAGTATTTTTACATTTACTGCATAAAGCATCTTTTATTTTTAAACCAATTCGACCCTATGTATTTTTTTCATGTATGTACACCGATCACGCGGCAATAGTTTGACAAATTTAGATGAATTTTTGCAGAAATGGTCCAGGATAGTGCCGGGATGTTCCCATAGTACATAGCATATTACAAAAAAAATTATGAAATACTAGTGTATAAAGTGGATTAACCCAAAAGCGTAATTTAGGCATACTTCGGAAGTACATACTTCAACAACAGGGGGGTGCAAGTTATTGGGTGACTATAATTCTTAGTAAATGGTAGAAATATTTTAAATAAAATATGTTTTGGTCAACAAGTAATATGTTTGGCAGAGGATCTGGGGAATAAAATAAAATAGAGGGGCGCGAAGTTCAGTTCTGATAATCATTGTTATTTTTGCCAGTTTGTACCGCTGATTCTCTATAAATAAATAAATATATAAAGATATTTATAGTTGGAACTTTTGTACAGTACCCATAATTCTAGCAACATTTTATATACGCACAGGGCGTTTCAGCACAAACGGAACAGCGGCTTATTTGTGATCTGTCTTGTCCAAAATAACCATTTGATATTTTTTCCGGTAGAATCAAAAATTGTAGCCAAATTATTTGAAGCAAAAACGAAAGACCTACGCCATGGATGAAATTCTTTTTAAATGAAACACTCTGTTTTTATAAAGTTCTTGGAAAAGTTGAATTTTTTTATGTCTATTATGTTAAAAAGATTTGATGTTGCTATAGCGGCTTTTATTATATACGTACCCTGTTTATTTTAATACGTTTATCATAAGTGGTAAAGGTATTATCATTTTTATAACCCTTTAAAGTCAAAAGAAATTTAACATATTTTGTATTTTGTCGCCATGAAATACTCGCCAAGTATTACAACAGAGATTACAAATTTTTACTTTTTATTACAAAAGCCAAAAAAGCAGGAGAAGCAAAAAGAATATTTATTGAAAATGTTCACAATTTTAAGGATGAAAAACCTGTTTGAAGAAGCGTAGTCTTTACATGATGTAAAAAGAAATTCACAAATATTAATACTAAAAACAATAAATTAATAAAACAAAATTACTAATAATTTAAATGTTCAATATGACCTGCGTTGTTGTCGAAAAAGCACCGATATTCTCTTTGAAATCTTTCTAAACTTGCTGTTATAATTTTGTTCTCTTAGTTGAGCCGATTTATTTCATTAACAGTTGTTTCCAAGACCCTTCAATATTTTGGCTTCTTTGTTGGTATGCCACGTTCTTTAGATGACCGCAAAGATAATCTAAAACCAAGAGGTCAGGACTATTGGGTGACCAAGAAATAATTCCATTACGTCCAATACATTCATTAGGGCGTTGGTTTCAAAAATCAACGACATGGTGGTGTAAATTAGATTTCGATACTCTTCTAAGGGTAATTCAACTAAAAAATGTTCAATTTGGTTTCGAACTAACTCATATCTTCGTTCACTTAGGGACCCGTAAAATATTGGACCCAAAATTCTATTATTTAAGACATCACACCAAGCATGAATTAAACTCTTTCCTTGAAATTTGATGGTTTGATATTTACTTGGGTTTTCTATAGCCCAGGGATGAGTACTGTGTCAATTAAATACACCTGACGTGGTAAATATGTAAATGTCCGCCCATACAATTTTTTTTTAATAAATTAGGGTCGTTGTCTTGGTGCCAAATTAGAATTTGGGAAACAAACTAAAATCGAAGTTCTTTCTGTGCCGCTCTTAAGTGCTGGAGTGGGAGAATATGAAAAGATATTAAATTAGAAGGTTCTGTGGAGGGTTCCCTGGCTAACTCCTCCTCGGCATATTGAATATCTCATTTTGAACAGTTTACGCCACTCGACATTGAACAATATGTGTTCACCATTCTATCAGGAAAAAGTATGTATGTGATCATTATAGAAATAAGACATTTTAATATACAGTGATGTTACGTATGCAGTGGACCCAGTGGTTATTTCTACAATAAAACTCGTATAAATAAAACTAAAAAGGATGGAATAAAAATGTTTATAAAAAAATAAAACCGACTTCAAAAAATGCACTAAAAAGTGAAAAATAATATTTTATTCCATTTTGAAAATGTTGCCCTGTGAACTCGGCGTCAAACTAATAAAGTCAATAAGACATTATACCCGTTGTATTAGACATCAAGGCTCAATAGATAAATATATTTTTCTCATTGACAATTGAGAATAAGTTTTGCGCCGACTTTACAGAGTGAAAATTCCAAGAAGAAATAAAATATTATTTTTCACTTTTTAGTGCAATTTTTGAAGTCTGTTTTATTTTTTTATGAAAATTTGTATATATTATTTTTTCTGTAAAAAATGTACTTTGCTGTTGAACAATTTCATGTTGGTAACAATTCGAGGCCGCCTTGACTAAACATAGTTACCTTTATAGAGAGAAAAAAGTAGTATCGAATGTGAACTTTATGATCGCAAAATAGAAAAAAATTGTTTCCAACACGACAGTATTTCAAAGATGGTAAATCAAGAGAGTTGAAAAAGCAAAGCCTAGTCTTAGCTATTTAATTTATAATCAAAGCAATTACTCAATTTTTCAGTATTATTGTTTAAACTATTTTTTTATCACAGTTTTGAAATGTAAATACAAATAACACTCCTACGTGTAAAAAGGATCGTTTTTAAACGCGAAGTATTTCTGCCCTGGAGTAACTCTTCAAACTAAATACTTCCTCGTTTGAAAACTTCCGCTTTCAACACTTATTATATAATATACTATATTGTAAGTATTCATCTCGAGGTAAAGCTCTGTTTAAGCATGCTTAGAGCTAATATTCGATACCTGTATTGTTCGGTATTATTGAAGTTAATTTGTATATCATCTTCAACTAAGACAAACAATAGACTTGTGTTTATGCGAAACAGCTTGGATAATAACGAGCCGTTTTTTGCCAAAAGAGTGTGTTGTGTTATGCTTTAGTATCGTAATTTTTATATAGCATATTTTTTTAAGTTTCTATTCATCTAACAATTTAGACATTTGGTTTAAATTACACCTAAAAAAATAGTAATTTACCCTTACCTGGAACTTTCCTCGTTATGAATTCTTCCGTTTATCAAGGAAACATACAATTTGTTTAGGCACGTATTTCTAATTAACTACTTGTCGAACTAAACTTTGTCATACTTAACTTTATGGTTTAAATATTAACATGTAAGAAGTCTTCATTTGATAATATAATAATAATTTTAATAGTAGCAATTGTTTTCTTTATAACGCATATATGACTCTTATAATGTATTTAGATTAATCTCCAGACTTTTATTTTTTTTTTGAGAAATATATATGTTCATTAGAGCTTAATAAAGTAAGGTGAATTTAGGCAATATAGACATTAAAAATTGTTGAAATATGTTAATCTATAATGTCATTAAACTTGCTAGCAAGGAAGAACAAAAACGAAATAATTCGAGGAACATAACAAAAAAATATATAATCATTCTCAGAAATCGCTCCCTCCTTTAAATTACATTTTCATCTGATTCGGAAAACATCAAAAAATCGAAGCTTACTTTTTATTGCTATTATCTTCAGACAAAGAAGAAGGCGCGTCTAATTTCATTAGGCTTAGGAGATAGGTTAATTGAATCGGACGTACGAAGCACGATAACAAATGTACTTTCTATTCAAATTGATTAATCAGACTATTCATTAATTTCATTACTTCTTTACAGGACTGCCCAGGCAATCGAGATTTCCGATACGAACAATGCGCGGCCTTTAACAATCGGCCCTTCAAAGGAAGAACCTACTACTGGGAGCCGTTTTACCAAGGTAAAAATCAAATCAATGGCGTGCCAGGCTTATTTGCATATACAATGTAACTCGTTGAGGTTTTGATATTATTAATTTGTTTTATACCCTTCCGCATTTTGAATTCTATAGACATACTATTAAACATGTCATGAACTGAGTGATAGTTATTTAAAGGTTCTACACGGATTTGTTTCTGTTAATATTATTTGTTCCTTGTAAGAATTTTGCTTAGAGATATACGAAAATGTCACGTACTTTCTTAACAGTTTAAAAACATTTCGTTTACCCGGAACTTCCCTCGTTATGAGTCTTTCCTCTTATTAGGAATAGTGAAGTGTGACCAATTCAGTTTAGTACATAGTCATTTAGTCACACATCTATACTGTCTTTTTAAACATTTTCAGTTGGCACCATTTTTTACCAGTTTCTACCTATGCCACACTTGATTTTTGGGCATAATTTAAATAAATTCAAAAAGTAATTGTTACATTGACATACACCGCCATTCTGTAACGTCAAGGTAAATTCGTACCGATTTATCCCTATATCATTGTTAATTTTTCTGCAAAACTTCAAGTCAATTGAATAAGATTTTTTTACGTTGATTTTTGCAAAATATTATTTGGCCTCCATTTTATTCCGCCATCTTGAATTTGTACCACAACTTTACCAGTTTGTCTCTATATTACATTTAATGTTTGCACACATTTAAAAATTAATCTAATAAGTAGATTTTTCAAGCTGATTTTTTAAATGTTTTATTAGTCTACCATTTTGTTTGGCTCTCATATATTCATACCAAAATTTTACCGGTTCATTCCTATGTAACACTTGATTTTTGTGTAAAATTTGGGATAAATTGGCTAACTAGTTTTTTTTAGTAATAATTTTTTTAACGTTTCACTAGGCCGCCATCTTGTTCCGGCATGTTGGATTTTTACCAAAATAGTACGGAGTCATCTTCATATAACCCTTAATTTTTTACTAAAATCTGAAGTCAATCTGATAAGTAATTTTTAAGCTATGCTGACGACAGACGGACCGACGTAATTGGTAAAACATATTTTTTGTATCTAGGAACTCTAAAACTTGAAGATATATAAAACCTCAGAGGGTAATTTTTTTTACAATTACAAACATTTTATTTGGTCAATATTTTCTTCCGCCAACTTAAATTAGTAACAGAGCTTTACTAATTCATCTCTATACCAGTTATGGCACGCAATTTGAAATCAGGCCATTAAGTAGTTTTTCAGGCTGAATTTTTCAATATTTTATTAAGCCTCCATTTTGTTCTACCATCTTGGATTGGTACCAAAAAATTTCACCAATTGATTCCTACATAATAAATTGGATGAGTAATATTTTATTAATAATATTTTCAACTTTTCACTAGGGCGCCATTTTGTTTTACCATTTTGGATTTTTACCAAAATGTTACCAGGTTATCCCCATATAACTCTTAAATTTGAACCAAAATTTGAAGTCAATCGAGTAAACAGTTTTTAGTTATGCCGCTAATAGACAAACCGACAGGCAGACAGACCGACCAACGGAATTGAGAAAATATATTGATATATGATATCTAGGGTCCCTGAAACGTAACGATTTAAAAAAGGGTGATTTTTACGAATACAATACTCCCTTTTATGGAAAATTTGTAGTTATCTGTTTTCTGACCAAAATTATTCGTTCGCTGTGTTCTTTAAGACATTTAAAAAAAATACTTTGTCGTACTCATCGAATAATATTCTAAATTTCATATCAAATCTGTAAGAGGGACAGTGATTGCGGTAAATATTTTAATAAATAATATATAATGTATACATTCGGAAACAATTATTTAAGATGCCTGTATTACATATGAGTTTACCTTCCTTAAAAGAAATTGATAAATAGCTTTAAAAGTACGTCACAAGGCACGCTTTTCCCATCACCAACGCTCGAGTATGGGTATGGTACTCAAAGAGGAAGATAGAAATTATTTATTATATGGATTTATTACAAAATTATACGTTAATACTTTTTTCTATGATCAATAATTACTGTTAGACCTAGAACCAAGAGGCAAATTACTTAGGATCATGTACAAAAGATGTGATATGCTTGCCTGTAAGTACTTTATATATGTAGTAAAAAATCGCCTGCCTGCCAGGACTTAGTTGTCACCGCTTGTCAAAAGAGCAGAAAAAATCGATTAAGTTACCTCATAAGGTACACACATGCTTGAAATCTAGTAGTAGGTAGGTAAACGTCTCACAATTCAGATTTCGTGCCGCAGACGCTAATTTGTGGACGCCTGAAAATTTGATGTAACTTACCTTATTAGGTACATGGATGAATTTAGTCTCAAAAGAAAGGTTTTTTGTGTAGATTACGGATGTATTTCGAAAATTCCGTCAGACCATCAATTAAAAAGCAAATGTTTTAGAAAGTCTAAAATTACTGTTGATAGATTAGCAGTGGCGTGAAGTGCCTTATAAAGCACTATGCTCTAAAAATTACTTTCCCCTTGCTTTAATGCTGTTTATATCAGCATGTCCATAATTTGTTTAAATTTAATTTAAAGTAACTCAAACAATAAACTTATTTGGTCCTTTAGAAAAAACACTGTAGTAGTTTTTCTAAAAACGGGTTTAATAGGAATTTCACTTATGTATAAATAAGATCAGCACGGCAATTTTTTACACATGTAGCACATCGTCGTAGAAATTGGTTGTTCGCTTTATGTCCTGTAAAAGATCACTTTCTAGTTTTAGTGGAAAACGACACTGTTTTTTAACTCAGTTTTTAATGTTTTTGTACATTTCGGCATAGCACCAGCTGCCTTCCTGTGCATTGGTTTTAAGTTTCTGCAGTAGTCATTAAAATCCAGTTCTGTTTCAAACCCTGAAAAAGAAAATCAGTGGTGCACACTCACACAAAAGTTTACAGAATTCTGTAAACTTTGCTCATACCTTCTTGTATGCGTACAATGTTTGAACATATTTGTCGCACTCATACAATAGCACTGCTTTTGGTTTCCATAAGATTTGTAATTGGGATCATTTTTTTGCTTGACCAGATCATCTTATGAGATGCTTTTGTGATGGAATATTTTTAGGTGTTTGGTTTTAATTTTTGATAGTTCAGAATTATATAATTATTAAAATTTTAGAAACGTGTTAGAATCAAAAATTTCGATTATCCACCCATTTTTACAGGGTAGACAATGCTTTTTTACCTATATTGCACGCCCATCTTTTCCATTGGGCACTCTGGACAACTGCCCAAGGCCTCGCGATCGATGGGGCCCCGGAAGCTTCCTAATTTCTGTCAGATCGCCAACCGACAAATTTCACCGATAAATATATTTATTCTGTAAATCAAACCATAATTTTCGCCTGTAATACCTATTTTAGATTCTAATGATAACGAGGGCCCTGCTAATATTGGCAACTATCTCTGGTTGCCTACGTAAGTGTTCTCTAGCCAGACTACTTCAGCTTCTAGTAATTTAACGAAAGAGATCGAATCAGAATCTGTATACAGAGACCGTCCATATGGCGGAAACGCAACAACTTCTGTCAGTTCACCTAAAATTGTTTCAGTGGAACAACAACAGTTTTTCAACCCAGAAAATAAAATTTTACAGAAGTAAATCGCGAAATTTGGATTCGTAAAGGATCTACTTAATTTCAAAAATAAAGACCATGACTTTTCCGAGTCATATAGAAGCTACAATGAAGCAGATGGTAAATTAGTAACTAGGCATTTCAATAAAACATTGTTTACCCGTAAACTGCAAAACAATGAGAGCATCGAAAGAAAATGGTTGCTTTACTTGCCTTCAAAGAGATCTGTATTTTGTTTTTCATTCTGTTTATTTAAGCCTTCTGGTATAAGCCTATGTTCTTCGTAATGGTTGGAAACACATTAGTAATATAATTCTAACACATGAAAATAGCCCAGCACATACGAATCAATGATGAGTTATGGTGCAAAGTCAATCGGTTAGAAGAATAGATACAGAATTATTGTCTAAATATCAAAAAGAAGTGGATTACTGGAGAAATGTACTTAAACCAATTGTTGCAATCGTGGAATTTTTGGCATCGAGAGGTCTTTCGTTTCGTGGTGACAATGAAATCTTTGGATACCCCAACAATGGAAATTATTTGAGATGTGCTGAGTTATTAATTGAATTTGATCCATTTCTTGTAGATCACTTAAAAAAATATAGAAATCCTGGAAAGGAAAAAAATTCTAATTTATCAGCAAATATCTGTAATGAGTGTATTGACGTAATGGAAAAACAGGTCCTAAACAAAATTATAAATGAAGTTAAATTAGCAGAATATTTTCCATTAGCGTTGATAGTACACCCGATCTATCTCATGGTAACCAGCTAACTTTTGTAATTCGATACGTAAAAGACCATGGTCCTGTGGAAAGGTTTTGTGCAGTTTATTCCTATTAAAGAGCGTAAATCTGAATATTTAGTTGAAACAATCCTAAGTTTTTTAGAGAATCATGATATACCCATAAAAGATTGGAGAGGACAAAGTTGTGGCAATACTTCAAGCCAGAATCAAAAAGAAATGTGAATTTGCTACCTTTGTACCATGTGCGGGACATTCTCTTAATTTGGTTGGGGTCCATGCCGCTGGGTGCGTATCAGAGGCAACAAGTTATTTTTAAATAGTTCAAAAACTGTACAATTTTTTTTCGGCTCTACCCTGGAATATATTGACTGAACATTTAGATTCCAAAAAAGTTACTAAAAATCTTTCAGAAACGAGATGGTCTGCACGAGCTGATGCAGTAAGCGCCTTGTAGGAAGGTCACAAACAAATCATTGAAGCTTTAATGTCTCTCGCAAATGATACGGAACAACCACGAGAAACTAGGCACAAAGCCCTTAGTGTTTCCAAAACAATGGAAAACCTAGAATTTCTTATCATGACCGAGCTCTTATCATGATTTGGAGCTCCATATTGGAAAGAATCGACAAAACAAGTAACTATCTATCAGAAAGAAAACAGCAACAATGGATGTTGCAACTAATATATTTACTTCACTTGATTATTTTATTATTTATCTCCAAGATAAATTTGCTGACTTCGATTCGTCAGCCAAAGAGAAAAATCCGGCCTACAAAAATCTATCTAAAAGAAAAAAAATAAAAGCTTCCGCGAGAGGCATTTTTTGATGGCCCGGCCCCGTCAGTTCAACTAAACCGGAAAAAAAAATTTGAAGTGTAGACCGTTCTCCCCATAATAGATACCCTGAGCTTGCAACTAAAACAGTGACAAAGATTGTATAAGGACGTTAACAATCGGCTTGGTATATTTTCACGCTTGAGAACTCTAAATCCTGAAGAATTGAGACAAAGAATTTGCTGAATTCTATTATGAAGACGTTAACGAGATGGATCTAAAAACAGAATGTTTACATTTAAAAGAATACTTAAAAGTGGTCTAGCCTAGTAAAAATAAGGATACTAATAGTATTTCAGCAATATGTCGTCTTTTGAAAGAAAATAAAATTGAAGAAACATTTCTAAACGTAGGAATTGCATTCAGAATCTTTTTGAGCATGATGGTTACTAATTGCAGTGGGGAACGGTCTTTCTCCAAGTTAAGAACAACGGAAAATGAATTAAGAAGTACAATGCTTCAAGAAAGATTGACCACTTTGTCGCTGATGTCCAAAGAATCAGATGTCGTGAAAGAACTTGAATTTGAAAAAGTGATTAATGATTTTGCTCATCTTAAATTTAGAAAAGTTGCCCTTCAACCAGTTTAAACTTTTAAATTATATTACTTATAGTATGCGCCACCATATAGTTTTAAGTAAATATGAATAGACTTTCTGTTCTGTTATATAATAATTACCTATTGATTTAATGTTACTGTATGAAAAAATAAAAATAAGAAATGCATAAATCAAAATTCTATACTTATTTAGGTTTTTGCTACAGCTTTTGCTTGCATTGATGAATAGTCCTATATTATAGTGATAGGGGCCTCATTGTCCTAAAGTGTCCAGGGCCCCCAATAGGTCAAAGACGGCCTTGATTGTATTTTTCGGTTTTGCAACCATAATATATCTATATTGCATCTGTACAAAAACTTACTTTACTTACGACGTATTGTGACCTTAAATGTCTTTTTTGTGGAAGTTTATATATTTATATTCTGTTTATAGTTATAAAAAAACTAAATATTAAAAATAGAACAAACATTTTTTCAGGCTTTACAGAATTATGTCTTTTTGATGCTGGTTACATTTTTACTAAGCCATCAAGAATCCAAATTACAGTGTAGACAATGTACGTTTTTGTGAATAATAAACTAATTAATGATTTTAATAATTTTATTTCAAACAAGCTTTATAAGCTCAATACAAAAGTTTATAGAATTTTAAAAATTGTCTCCCCCTAACGAAAATAGTATTTCCAAATAGTACTTTTCAGAGTTCATAAAAAGAATAAATAATTTAAATTTTACATTTTTTGTTGAAATAAAAAGTCTTAATGTTTTAATAGTAATTATATAATCAATTAAATCACGTCGATATTTAAAAAAAAAATCTGTAAATAGAATGTATATTAAATATTATCGGTTTTAAAGAAATAGTACAAACATTACCTTAGAATAATATATATATTTTGCAATGGAAAAAGAACACGGTGAAGTTGGAGCTTCTAAAGCGTTTGCTGTTTTAAGTGGACCGTCTGGCGGAATTTTCGAAATATATCTGTAATATACTGAAAAAGACTTTTCATTTGAGCCCAAATTCATCTATACACCTGATGAGGTAAGTTGCGCCGGATTTTTAGGCGTCGCGATGGAGGTCTGTCAGGTAAAGGTGTCCAAACATTGCCGCCCGCCGCACGTGACACGTTTTCCCACGTACTGCTACTATTTCAGGCATGTAACTTAATCGATTGTTTTTGCATTTTTGACAAGCGGTCACGCCGCGAAGGTGGCCAATAAACCCCGGGCGACAGGTGATCTTTTACTACATATATATAGAGTAATTACATCTGAAAATCTCAAATCTTTTGTACCCGATGGAGTAAGTAAAATGTCCCTTAGCTCTAAGTCTATGCAGATATATTTTCTAAGCGTAAGCACCTGATATTATGCAGTCTATACTTTTGAGTTTAATTAACTATTATAACATTTAACTAGTTTTATTTTATCGCTGTGTAGTTATATTTTAACCTCTTGCTGCTTATCTTTTCTTTAGACACAATCTAACATCCATGATCTTTAAAACAAAACATATGCATCATTACCTAGTGTTGCAATTAATTTACTGTATTAGATGTCGTATTATTCATCAGGATAATCACATATAATATTCTTAAAATACATTAGCATATGAAATATGAGCCGACCAAATAAAACTACTCACCTGTCGCCCTAAAGAAAATGCTAATTGCCGAATATATTAATTGAGCGAGAAGAAATTTTTGATTTATACGCTGACTACCTATTTAGTGAACCAACATCCTTTTAAGAGTTTGTATTTTATCCGATCGTATCCAAATAGGCAGTGCTTTTAATCTGTTTAGGCTAATGCCTAATATACCTGTTTCACGTATCTGTTTCGTTAATGATCTCATTATATGAACCATTTGTAAAGTTTAGACATTTGAACTTTTTTAAAACCATGAATTTATCGTCCGAGTAATTATATTCATATATGAAATTTACCAACATTTTACAACAATTGCTAGTTTTCAAAGGTGTTTAAAAAATGTGTTATTAAATTTAATATGAATTTTATCTTTGACCATTATTTTAAATAATAATAATTAAAATAATAATAAAAAACTATTTTTTATTATACAGGGTGTTCTCAGAGTTGAGTAATTTATTTTGACAGGTTGTAAAATTCGTAAAAATTAGTTGATTTACAAAAAAATCACCTATATAAAAGTTACAAAATAAACAAGTTACTTAAAATTTTAAGAAATTTATCACAGGCCTGATTTTCGATACTCTCGATCACTGCGTTGTGTGTTGCAAATAAAGAAGCTTTTAAAATTTCAAATATTTATAATGATTTTAATAATAACTCATGATAAGTTCATTACAGGGAACTATAAAAATATATTGTCAAAGAAAGAAAAAAAGAGAACATACATTTTTACAAATAGTAAACAATAATAGTCAAATAAGTGCATTAAATAAGTAATATACAAAATGTATATATATATATATATATATATATATATATATATATATATATATATATATTATTGCTTCATAAGGAAAATCTTTAGTAGCTTTTTAAATTTTGCGAAAAATGTTATTCTTTTTAAAGATTGAGGTAGTTAGTTCATTATATAAATTTGAATTCCACAATGAAGTAAAGATTTTTTGCCAAAATTACTTTTTACCGTCAGCATCTGTAAATTATTGCAATATCTGGTATTATGGTCAAGATATGTTGTAATTTTAATAAAATTGGATAGCTTCTTATTAATATTTTATAGAATGCATTAACAAACACATTTTAAATTTATATATAGTTTTAATATCTGGATATTTATTAGGTTTGTAGAAATTAGTAGTGGGTTCCAAAAATGATAGTTTATGAATACATTTGATTATTTTATTTTGTAATCTTTTGAGAGGCTTTAACGTTGTCAGGTTTGCACTTCCCCAGATTGAAGTTAAATAATGTAATTTTGAATATACTAGAAGCAAAATATATATTTTTTAGGTATTTTACTGGAATATGGTCTCTAACTTTATACATTATTCCCATTATCGGTCGTATATTTCGTCTTAAACTTTGAAAATTTTTATTTCAATTAAGATTTTCATCCATATATAATCCTAAAAATTTAGTGCATTCTGAATATTTAATAATATTTCCATTAAAAAATAAATTTGGTGTAATGTATTTCATTTTAACATAAACATAAATGAAGACTTTAGAAAATTTAGTGATAATTTATAAGAATTTAGCCAAGCAAGGATTAATGCCAGGTTATATTGCATATCACTATAAATTTGGGCAGGATTTTCAGCAAAATAAATAATTGTTGTATCATCCGCAAATAACTTAAGATTGCCTTTTAAATTTAAATTTGATATAGAATTTATATATATAAGAAATAAAATTGGTCCCAGTATTGAACCCTGAGGTACACCACATTTAATTTTTTCAAAAGAACTATTTATGTTTCTAATTTGAACATATTGGTAGCGATTACTTAAATGATTTTAGTTTAAAAGCTTATCACAGATCTGACTTTTGATATTCGCGACCACTGCGTTGTAAACCGATAAGTTACAAGTTTTTGTTTATTCCTGATACTAGGTAATTTTTTTATTGAATTCGATCTTCAATTCAGCCAGATTTCATTAAATAGCGCGTGATACTTTTAGATTGTGTGTTTGTACGAATAAAATTACACACGTTTATGACAACAATGAACTAGTGGATATTATCCTAAGTTACGGGGAATATCAACAAAATGCAGCTGCAGTGTGCCGTTTGCACGCGGAAAAGTTTCCCTTAAGAAACCATCGAGCCCCGCGGAAGTTTACAAATTTAGTTATAAGGCTTCGTGACACAGGGTGCTTAAAGCGACAACGAGTAGATCACGCTGGAAGACTTCCTTCACGCGAAATGATAGATATTGGGAAGATATCTTAGATACTGTCGAAAACGACCCAACAACGAGTACTAGGTCTATGGCAGCATAAGTTGGAATTGCTGATAGTAAAGTATGGAAGACTATACGACAAGAACAACTTTACCCCTACCATTATCGATGGGTCCAAACGTTACAACCCGAAGATTATCCTAGAAGAGGTGAATTTTGTCAGTGTCTTTTACATCAACACAACTTCGAAGAAAATTTTTACCAAACTTATTTTGACTACGATTAGGCTACATTTAAAAGAAATGGAGTAAATCATTTTCACAATAGCCATATTTGGGCCATAGAAAATCAGCATACTGTGAAGAGAATCCATTTTCGGCTCAGATTTTAAGTAAATATTTAGGCTGGCGTAGTGAATGGCATGCTTATTGGGCCCTACTTTTTCCAGATTGCCTGACAGGTGAAATTTATTTGGACTTCCTCCAAAACGATCTGCCTAATTTATTAGAAGATGTTCCTTTAGATATGAAACAGATATGTGGTTTCTACCTCATGGAGTCCCGACACATTTTAAACGAGAAGTTCAAAAACGTTTACATAATAAGTCTTTTTGGCCTGCACGCTCTCCGGATTTAACGCCCTGTGATTTTTGCCTTTGGGGCTATTTAAAACAGTTGATTTATCAAAATGTAGCAATAGATAATGTTAGAACGAATTACAAGAATTACAAGAACGGATCGAAAACTTTTGTGATGTTATCCGTGAATACTGGAATTTTGTTTTTGAAACCTGTATGTAGTGCTTCATGGGTACACCAAGCAAGACTTAGCACTGACCGTACAAATGGTAACAATTTTGAACGAGATATATTTCACCGGTGGGCAAGAGTTTTTCTAATTTTCGTTTTGATTTAGAACTTTATTTTCTTGTTTTTATTATTTGAATTTTTTATAATTTATAACTATCTTATACTGCAAATTTCATATCAATGATTTTTGATTAAATGACTTTATTTGACTATAATGAAGTTTTGAATATTTGAAATGTTAATAACTTCTTTATTTTTCAACACACACCGCAGTGGTCGATAGTATCAAAAATCTGGTCTGTGATAATTTTTTTAAAATTGTAAGTGTCTATAACTTCTTTACTTTGCAACTTTTATATAGGTGATTTTTTTGTAAATTAACTTGTTTTTACGTGTTTTCCAATCTGTCAAAATAAATGACTCAACTTTAAGAACACCTTGTATAATTTAATATCAATATTTTTAAATGCGTACCAGAGAGTATTGCGAAAACAATACCATTTATTGCTTAAGCCACAATGTATCTAGTAACTAAGTACATGGTTTTAATTCTAGAAGAAATTATGACATTCAAAAAACACAAGCAGCAAAATTGTATTAAAATAATCTTTTAAAAATATTCCTTTGAAGATGGGGGGAATAGTAATCGGCATATTGTTTTGGAGATTTCAGTTGATAAGGTACTCTTAATAACAATTTTAATTTATGAATAGGGTGAAGTCTTATATTTTAAAATCCTATGACAGAACGCTGTCAAATATAATTTACGATTATTAAACATAGTAAGCCATCCCGCATCATAGAAAAAAATTAGAAATTCGTTAACTTCATCTTACACCATAGATAAAACCAACCCAACTAAATAAGTTTGAAATACAACCCCACACTTTGACTCAGTTAAAAATGATTTGATAAGCTTAGTGGCCATGTTTTCAAAGCCATTATAATGTAAAATAGAAAACAAAATAGCGAGGTTAAACATATGCTTTTAATGCTTTTGTAAAATCCAAAATTCTTAGAACACTCATCTACTTATGATCTCTTACCTAAAGAATATCGTCAGTGACGTAGGGCACGATTGTATCACAATCAAATCCGGGCCCAAAACTAGATTATTTAAGGGGCAAAATATTAAACCTATTCAAAGAACAACGAATAGTATATAGTCTTTTCTAAAACTTAAAATTGTGGTCCATATGCTTATTGATCTAAGATGAAGAAACATGTTTTAACATGTTAAAATGATTCTCCGGAGAGTAATTTATAAAAACAGGATATTTTTGAACAGAGAACAGCCTTTAGCACACCCAAACACAACCTAACATTTTCTTTTTGGTATCAAACAAAATGTAAATAACATATGTTAGTTAACAACTAATTAATGATACAAATTATTTTCACGTTTTTTTTTTTTCAATCTTCAAATTCCTTGAAATTTGCAATTCTGATCAAGTGTATTTATTGTACGTTTTGTTAAGGCCTTATGCCTCGTTTTGCTTTTTCTATTTTGAGTGAAACACATAATAATAACTTAAATATAAAGAAAAACAACTTGCCTTCATAAGGCAAACTTCTTTTCACAATTATTTCTTGACTAACCCTCGAAAAATCACGTGACCGTCATTGTTAATGTACCAATATTCCCTATACCTATTTTCATTGCCGAATTTCATATTTACTTTCTGTTTATTAGGAAAAGCTGAATGTGCTCTTAATTGTCGCCCTAAGGGACTAAGCTTCTATGCTACTCTTAATAAAACAGTGATCGACGGCACCCCTTGTTATCGTCCAGTCACATCTACGGGAAAGGCTGCCCCCAAGGGAACGAAAGGCGTATGCATCGATGGATATTGCAAGGTAAATTTCTTTAAATGCAATAGAAGCCTAGTGATTCAGCCCACATTGTTTAAATGAGTATATTTACTTATATAGATTAGGGAACTTATATTAGAAGTTACTATTTTTGCGTCTCTGATCAACTATTAATTATTATTTATATTAGTTACGTAATAATTAGTAATAATAAGTTTTGTAATTGTTTCATTAAGTCAATTAATTATACTGAAAAATATTTATTTAGGTATATTATTTAAAAAGGCATTAATTAAGTTGTAAATTCTACGTTACTTATCGTCAATAATTTAATGAATTAATCATTAATGATAATGATAATGAAACAAAATCAATATTTGCAAGAAATAAAATTATTTTTGCCAACCGTCTTATATTATAAGACATAAGGAGTTTGCCTCCTTTTTAAAACGTAAGTCTTTTTTTTAACTTCGTATTTAGATTTTAAAATAAATTCTCTTTTGGTCGAAAAACTAAATAAATTCTATTTCTATTTTAGGTATGTGAGTGATAGACTTGGCGATAAGGAAGTTTTCTAGGTAAAGTAATTTTCAGTCGCACAAAATATCCTGCTTAAAAAACGTTTTTTAATTCATTTTGTCAGCGATGATTTCAGATATAAATAAGTTAATATGATTTTAATTATGATATGTTTATTTGATTGATTTGATATTTTTCAACTTAATTTACCTTCATTTTTGCTTAATACGAAAGGTGTTAAATATCTTTTATTGTACAGGGAGCTAGGGGTTTGACTACAAATATTTTAACATATGATAGTATGGGTGGCAACATTGATATTCGGTTGTACGAGATTACTCTAATCTCTTCAGCTGTGTTTTATCAACAAGAAACATGAAACGTGTAGATTTGAAACAGATTCAATTAATTTACCTCGATTATTTATTTGGAATGCATGAATTAATTATTTAATAAAAAGAATAGTGATTTGTTCAAATAATATCGACGGCTATAAAAAAGTAGAAACAACTCATTGTAACTAGACCATAATAATTTTTTAGATTATTATTTATTTGTATAATTTTAACCAACACAAACAAAGTATCAACTTACCAAGCACTTTAATTAAAACTAGGTAGGCAATTCACGCAATCGGAAAGGTATTCGAAAAACTTAAAATAAATGCTGAATCTAACATCACAATAGGGTTTTTCTTCATTAGAGCTCAACTATGTTCCTCGTTTTCAGGTGCTATTTGTCTCTGAGGTCCATGATTATTGTGACCAATGTTTACACTTCTCATATCCAGTACGGTTTGGAAAAACGAACACATATTTGTGTCATTCGGACGCCGGGAAAGATACCCTTTTTTTCCCAGTAGGTTTGGGACGTTAAATGTGCATTCAGTCCATAAAGAAGTAGCATGTTTGCATGTTCGTTATTTGTAGACGTTTTTAAAATCGACAGTGTATTCAATCGAAATGAAATTATCTTACATTACATAAAACTAAGCAAGGTGCTACGTTTACGAATTGTTATGTTCATTGAACCGGGGTTTATTAACGAGGTTGCCATTTTTAAACTGGAATTTTTAAGGTTAGATCAAATAGAAGATCCGTTATTATTCTTTAAATTTAGATTTTTGGGATATTTTACTAAATAAAATTAGTAAAAGTATTAATGCTTTGCTTAAAAATTAATAAAACAAATTATAATGTTAAGATTTTATCAAAATGGGCCATACTAACGTGTGTTAAAATATTTGCAGGCAAACCCCTAATACTCATCATATATTTTATAAATTTGATTCATTTTCGAGATCTGAGAATGTTTTACATCGACACAGGTGGCTTTCATTGCAGAAACCGGAAAGAAAACACATAAGACAAATATCGGATTTTGCAAAATATTTGTTTACGTTACAATATTATCGTATTATCGTAATAAGTATTGCGGCAGTACCGTTATTAAAATAGAAACTTTAGTTTTATTGTGAGATCGTATTTTAAGATAGACAGAATAAAATTAAAACGTAAGTTTTAATGCTTAATAAATATTCTAATTCTGACTATATAACTTACAGGCCATATATATAACGATGTATTTTACAGAGGATTATTTTGTTGGTTTTTGCAAAACTGCTTAAAAAACTTGTTTTCTCTTCTGTATTTTCTAATGAGGGGAAGATTGTTTATTACAGCCAGAGTATTATGTCCTATTTTGTCCATTGTACATCCTCCCAGGGTATATCGCTTACCTTAGCTCATCAGGCAGCCACAATTTTAAAATGGAGAACTTTGCGTAAACTGACGATAGTAGGTTTAGCGCTCTGTGATTAGACAGTACTTGTAAAATATTCCAGTACGTTATCTAAAAAACAATAGGAGTTGCGGAAAAAAGTTGAATATAAAAAATGGTTGTAAAACGAAATTTTATTTTATAATATTTTTGTATATATACGGTGAGTCATTTTCCTTGGGTCATCATCAACTTTGATATTTTGAATGACACATCCTATATGTTTTTCCATTTTTAAATTCTACAATGATTTCTAATTACATTTCATGTATCAAGTTCTATACCCAAATTCATTTGTTTTCGTGAAACTGATACTTGAAATTTGACATTTTCAGCACTTTAATCAGCCGTAAAATTTTAGTTTTAATTTATAACAAAATGGTTTGCATTTTGCTATCTTAGGTTTTAAATATCTATAAACTGGCATCAACTTCCAGTTAAACTAGAAGTTAAAATTAACCGGAAGTTGATGTCTGTTTATAGGTATTTAAAAAGTAAGTTGTTGTAGATCAAACAGTTTAGGGTTTATACTGATTAAAGCGCTCAAAATGTCAAATTTCAAATGGCAATGTCACGAAAACAAATGAATTTGGGTATAGGACGTGTTACATTAATTGTAATTAGAACTTAAAAATGTAAAAATATATAGGGTCTCATCTTTAAAATAGCGAAGTTAACAGTGATCTAAGGAAAACGACTCACCCCGTATATACAAAAATATTATTACAATATAATTTTATATTTAACTAAACTATTTAACTAGCTCCTATGGTTTTGAGTGGGCCATCCTTAAGATTACTTTTAGAGTTCGAAAGATCAATATTTTAGTAAAAATTTGTCTCAAACTGCATTTTTGTTTCTATATAATTATTGTCAAAAGCCATTGGCCAAGGGATTATTTAAAAATTACATTCAGTTGTATAGTTACTGTAAAAAAATATATTTCTCTTCGTTTTGGGTACTATCTGAAACATGAAATTTTGTAAAATTTAGAAATTTATTTTTAGGTAATTATTGATGAACAAATCGTCTTGAAATCACATTTAGTTGAACGCGAATTTTAAGAAAAATAAAAACCTATTCCGTCTTTTTACCCTTTTAATAGCAGTTTTCGAAAAATCCAAAAATTGGTTTTTCAGTGATTATTTCTGAAACCCATTGACAAAAAAACTATTGTGAAATCCCATCATGCTAAATGTAAACGTTTTATTTCTAACGATTTCAGAGATATGGTGATCGGTCAGCGGGTTTTCCCTTTTATATATTATATTATATTTGTACAGATAAATCTATCAGAATGGAAAGTCACTTCATTTTAACAAGATCTAATGGCAAGAACCATGATTTCTTAATTGACGACAGCCGTGAAAACGTTCGTACAATGAATATTTTCTTTAATTTTGATCATAGAGGAATAACAACCCAAACTTTTTATGCGGTTAAAAATTAAGGAAACAGCGGTTTGTTTAATAATTAAACATATCTTTTAAACTTTAAAACTTGCATAGCGCAACAAAAATCATGTCACAATTTTATGATTCACACAAAACACAGGTAAACTTTTAATGACCTCCTAGATTCGCTTTTCTTTGGTCAGTCTAAATATTTCTAATGGGGCCAGCCACAAGGAAACAAAAATATAAGGCTGGCTGGTTCCCCGAAATACTTTTCGAAATAAAAATGTAAGTATAATTTTTTTTGGCATATCACAGCTATAACTGGCACACGTATTAAAGAAAATTAAGGGCGGTACGCCTGCCGTCCTCCGCTTTTTGGTATTCATATAGAGGGTATCTAATTCAAGTGATGCCCCTATTGCTATCGTGGGTTAAATTAGAGAGAATTTGCCTTTTTTGATACCCATTCGAGATCTGATCTGAAATATTTCAAAACTATTGATTTTCGAGACAGAGTTTGAATTTAAAAGTTTCATAATCTTTTTCGCTCAACAACATTTCCTCTCCGACGCTTCGTCCTCGGGCCACCGCCATTAACTTATTTCTTTTTAAATATGAACCTGGAGTTTTTATTCTGTATTTTAGAACTACTAATTCTTTTTCTAATATGGAACTGCACAAATATCTTTGACGATGAACCCTTTGAAATAGTCGGAGATTTTTACAAATACACACTGGTTTCATAAATTAAACGTTTTATTATATTTTATCTAATATTTAAAACATACATGGAAATTAATTATATAACAATTAAATACTAATATGGCAACAAACAACGTTTTAACACATACAATCACAACAAATTACAAAATGTGTAGTAAAAACGAATTTTCTAAATCGGAAAAAACTATTCCAAGTCTTGGAAATGACCTCCGTTGTTTCTTATACAGGATCTTCCTTTTATAACAATTTTTTTCCTTCATTTTGCAGCATTGTTGACGTTATTTTTTCACAAGCTAATTTAATTTTATTTTTAAGATCGTCTACACTTTCTGGAGATGTTCGACGATTCGATAAAACCCCATATGGAAAGATCCATTGGAGATACATCAGGTGACCGAGGTGGCCAATCTATAGGACAGTTATTGCTAATCCACCGGCGAGGAAGAAAATTGTTTTAAAATCGATCGCATCGTCTATCGCGATATGGATGTACCCCATCTTGTTGAAAATAATGAATATTTTTTACAAGTTCTAAAGGAAGATCATTCAGGTCTTGCAAATCTCCTTTTAAAAAATCTAGATAAACCTCTGCTGTTTAATATTCTTCAAAGAAAAATGGCTGTACTACTGGATTTAAACCAGAATCCCTAACCATACATGTACTCCACACCTCTCTTAATAGGCAGTTTCCCTATGCAAATGCTGATTGCTTTGCGCTCATCGGTAGTGTGTCTAAACGTTTAGCTTTTCGGCAATGGTAGTGCCTGAATCTATGACGACGCAAAATTTTTAGTACTTGGGAGCTTGGGGAACGTCGGTTTCATGTTCTATTTCTCGTAAAGAAACTTCATCGTTGTTATTGTTTTGAAAATTGACAGAAGCTGAAATTTAATGATTTATTTATTTATTTTATTTATTTATATTTATTTATTTAATCGTTTATAATATAATATATTTAGACGTTCTTCACAAATCACCCTGTATC
Organism: Kuschelorhynchus macadamiae; assembly: GCA_030620095.1. Lineage (NCBI taxonomy): Eukaryota > Metazoa > Arthropoda > Insecta > Coleoptera > Curculionidae > Kuschelorhynchus > Kuschelorhynchus macadamiae. The sequence continues at coordinate 141,570 of JAUTXW010000717.1, forward strand.
TCAAAAACTCTCAGGATTTTGGCAGAACGGTAAAAGGATCTTGAATGGGCGTCAAAAAAGGCAAATTTTCTTTAAATTAGGCTACCTTATAGCACTTACCGTTTCGGAGATAGCAATACTAGCATTATCTGAATTAGACACCCTCATTTTTCTATGGCCATTTTTTTTGCTTTCCAAAAGAACATCTACGTTCAATCCCAAAATTCTCGCAACCCCGCCCTTTAGCTTAATGATAATCTTGGCCGCCTGTAAGAGGCAATATGCGTTGTGCTGGCACAATATGGTCCCGTGATATAGATAGCCAGTTCAGCTGGAAATATGTGTAGGCCCCCTCATTGAGCTATACCTCTCTTTGCTGTGATTTGTTGACTTTTCGCTGACCGAAAACGGCCCCATTGGCAATCGTAGGTCTTCAGTTGGCAGTTTATATTTATGTGATCACTTTAGGTTTGTTTCGTTCCTTAGGTCTTTTATTTTCAAGTGAAGATTTCAAGTTAACTTAGCATCAAAGCTAATATATTTCGCCTTCGGTGCAAACTTTAGTTCGGTGTTTTGAACAAACCGGTGCCCTCAATGGCTCAAGACATCATTTATTAATCGATAGTTTTAATTGCTATCTATCAATATAGTCATTGCTACATATCGATATATTTGCTCATATGTAATCCATTTATCCATAACTATCGATGTTCTCGGCTACCTATCGAAAATATTAGTTACCTATCGATATTATCGCACCTGTTCATCTATGAGTACTTATCGATAACTATTGATATTTTTTTTACTTACTGTTATTCGATATATCGTTGACCTATCGAAAAAACGCCCATCCCTACTCCAGACTCGTTTTTCTAGCGAAGAAAGTCATTTATGTTTTCCTACGGGTGACAAAAGCGTAGTTCCTATCCCATTTTCCGATTATTTGTAGTGATTCCTGTCTTCTATTGCAGAGATCTTGCAACATTCTCAGAATTACATTGTTCGAAAATCAATTAATTCAAGCAACCTTTTGAAAACGACAGAAGAAGTCTAAAGAGGAGCTGTAAGGTGCGATGCGGTTTTTTTCGTCTAACCCTTACTATGTAATTAGAGTAAGCATTAGCCTCTAACCTCGATTCAACTTTGAATTTCCATGTACTAGTACAAATTATGGCTATCCCTTATTGTATTTTTATATAAAAAAATATATTTTTAAATTCAAACATTTTCGACTATATTTTAATTTTCATTTCGTTTGCTTTTACGTAGCTAGTTATTTTTGGATTTTTATTTTCCAATTGAGTTGCGTGTTTTCCATAAATAGGTCCCAACGCTTAATTGTAAAAATCGTTTAATGAAAAGCTTTGTTGACGTTATTGAATTTATTAGACGTAATTTTTAACACATAATAAAACTTTGTAAGATATTTTATACTACAATTCTATTGTTAGATTTTTGTTGATTAACAAGATAACAATATAGTTTAAAATCAAGCACATAATTGCTTTCATTTTAATGCATGATGGAAAAACGAGTGGTGTAAAAACCCATCAGTAATTAACCTTAAGCCGTGGCCGGCCTCAAAGAATTCATGAACTATTAGGCTGTCGTGAAGAAAGCCATACTATGGGTCCCCTTAGAAGCAGAAGCCAATCATGAGGACAGACATAAATCTCTCATGAGTTTTCTATCACCTTGCCAAAGAGAGATGCACAATGACACCTTTTTGCCTTCGGTATCGGACGTGAAATGCACTGAGGAAAAAACCGATGTTGGTTCATTAGTATGTAACCCGAAAAGTGCTGCCCCCTCAAGAAATATTACCGCCCTTTCCGGCAAAAATCATCACTAAATTTAACAAAAACCTGGTAGATTTTATAAAAAAGATTGGATAAAAAGCATGATAGGTTTAGGTCCTGCGCGAGGCACGTGCATAGGCACCGCAAGACGGCATGAGTTTTTTTAGTCCCCCCACTGGGATTACATCCTAACGGTGCCCATGCCTGAAAGGAATCCCAGATTGTGTATCTAACAACTATGGCGAGATGTGAGTGCTGTACAAACTATCTTAAATAGAGTCTTCAACTTGTTCTCTGCCCTAAAAACTAAGCGCCAATCTGCAAAAGTCACTATATAAAGCTGCAATATCCAAATGTTATTATCTCAGAAACTAAAAATTATAAATACAGACAATATTTATATTTTAAAATCATGAAGAAAAGATATTTTTACTAATGTAATAAAGTTTTCTGAAGGTGGTATTTCCATTTACCTTAACGATTAACCATAAAACTACAAGGTGTAGTTATTTGCAAACTATGGCATTAAAATGAAATTAATAGCGTTTTAGATATTTTTAATAGTTTTTATCACAAACTTTAATTTAGTTCTAAAGTCAAACACAATACAGTTAATTTTTTGGACATCTCTATTATTCGAGAAAAATAAAAAGGCACCCCTAAGTCCTTAAGTGGTATACAAAAAACACTTGATCCGGTCGTTATTTAAATTTTAATTCAAACCAGTCGAAAAATCAAAAAGATCAGCTCACTTTAACGTCATCCGAGTATCGCTCTGCTACACTAACTAAAGTAAGAAAAATTTTAAAAGAAAATGTTTTTCCTGAAAAACAGATCTTCATGTTTTTCCACTACGATCGGTCGCTCGGTCTGTCTATATACCTAAAAAATCCAGTTACTCGATTAACCTCAATTTTATTTCATTTTTCGCAAAAATGACGCCTGATACAAAAAAAAACTGGTCAAATATTGGTATGAATTCAATATGGCAAAACAAAATGACAACCTGTTAAAATATTTGATATACGAAAATGAAGAAATGGGCCATGCTTCATTATCGTGACAAAGGATTCTTACTTATTCCTTAATGAGGCAAATAGACCTTTTTACAAATTTCAAATAAATAATCGTTCCCTACTTCACTATCTAAAAATAAACCATTAAGTTAGGTAAGTTTAAAAGGAAATTAGTTACTTATATATAAACTTTAGTTTTTAGTTATGTTTGCCTTATATCACTGTCATTTTGTAATTGTGACATTTAGAAAAAATATTTGTTCAGTTGTTAAAAATGTCATCTTAAACCTGTAACTGTAGACCTCCTCTAAACTTAAACCTCTTTAGTGAATACGGGTGTTAGAGTTTTAAACTAAAATCAATGCTTTTAACGCGCTCTTATTGGCTTCCTACTCGTATGATTGTATGTTTCTATGTGTGGTTCAAATCTGGATTTAATGTAATTTCAAATTTGACATGCATACACTTTCGGATATAAAAAAATCCGAATTTCTTCAGTCAACGTTTAGAAATCCAAAATGGCGGCGCCAATACGGCCGACGAATTTTGTTGCTTGTGTAGATTAAACTGAAAATCGGTGCCTAGGAAAATTTAAGAGTTTCAGCATTTAAAAATTCAAAATAGCGGTGTAAAAAGGACACTGTCAACAGGTCGGATGGATGATTTTAACATTTGTGGGAATTATTTAAGAATGCACAACAAAAATCAAAATGGTGGCGCCAATATAGCGAACGAATTTTGTCATTTGCACTGATTCGGCTGAAATATCAGTATCTAGAAGTATTTAAGAACGAAAGTTATGAAATTTTAGTCAATATTTGAGAATTAAAAATGGATGCACCAACATAGCAGAATAATTTTAAAATTTTTGCAGATTTGATTAAAATTCGGCATTTAGGGGTATTTAAGACTGCACATCATGGATTTTTTGTCAACATTTTAAAAATTTAAGATTGTATTGCCAACATGGCGATGGAATTTTAACATTTGTATAGATTTGACTGAAAGAAAGTAGGTGTCTGGGGGTATTTGAGAATACATATCATACATTTTTGGTAAATATTTAAAAAATGTGAGTAGGAATGCCTAGATTGCGAGCGAATGTTAACGTTTATACAGATTTGATTAAAAATCGATATTAAGTAAGCAATTCATACATTTTGAGTAATAAATATTCAAAATGGGGATGACATCAATCAATCCGATAAGTACTTTTTTCATACACATACACGATATACATTTAATTAGGCCATCGTTTTGTTCCCCCATTTTAAATTTATCTCAACATTTTTACCAGTTCATGCCTGTATAATATTTGATTTTTGAGCAAAATTTGAACATAATCGATGCATTAGTTTTTTGCAATGATTTTATAAAATTTTATTAGGCTGACATTTTGGATTTGTAGTAAAACTTATCAGTTGATGGTCATGTCGCACCTAATTTTTCTGCAACATTCAGATAAAATGGATAGGCAGTTTTTTGGTAATAATTTTTAACATTTCAATAAGCCGCCATTTTGCTCTGCCATATTGGATTTTTACCACGTCATCATCATATGACCTTTAATTTTTAACCAAAACTTGAAGTAAATAGGATAAGATAAAAATAGAATAGCCAGTTGTCATATTGTTATTCCATGTTAATAGCTAAATTTAAAAAATAAAAGGTTTTTTTTAATTTTCAATATCTTAAATATTGAAAAAAAATCAGTTTAGAACATGTTTACGAACATATTTTTACTTTTAATTACCCAAAGAATCACCATTTAAATTCCTTTACCTCACAACACTTGTATAAAAAATTGGCCCAACTCAAGTGAAAATCAAAAAAAGGTCCGAAATCATCCGAAACTTTATTATTTCCCCAGTGTTCATCCAAAATCTAGTGATTTTCGAAATCGTAGTACGTTTTTTTTGATCGTGAGACGCCCTTTGACTATTTTAATATAGTATAGACATATTCTATAATTTTTTTAATTCTCTGATAGAAAAACTATTGTAATCGTCAAAAAAATCACCTCAGAGTCTTTCTTGTATCATTTTGCTTCTGAGTATTCTCACATGACCCCCGACGAAATAAACGTTCTATTATACTGAACCGGATTGGTCAATATATCATGTGACCCAAAATAAGTGAATACGGTATCTTCCATTAGACATAACAAGTCCCCTGGAAAAGGAAATCTAGCTGTTTACTTAGTGATTAAAAGACAATTCCGAACTTAAACGGCCATTTCTTTACAAACTCACATTGCCGCACCATAGTTAGGTCAACTAAAGTTCCTTGTTTCGCAATGTCCAAGATAAAGTAAATAAAACTTGTTTATTGAATATTTAAAAAATCAATGTTCTTCTAATGTCACCGCACCTTTAGAACGCTGCTTCTTGAAGTAAGGCAACATATCATTAGAAAATTTTAATCATATCAATAATTACACAATAATACATTAAAACACATGCAGTCGTGAAGCTAAGAAAAGCTTGGTGCCTAATGAAAATTTTAATTGAATTATAGGGTTAAAATATTTTTTAGCAAATTAATTTCTTTAATGTTAAAGTTTATTGTAGTTCCACGACACGCTATTGGTTTTTAAGCCACGCCGGTCACGTGACACGGTAACAATCTTTACTGTAGATTATTATACTTTTTTACTATAAGGATTCCTTGTAAATGAAAGTGGGATGGTGTACAGTGGGATCGTCTAATACGTGAAGTTGTCGCTCGTGGTTGCCACATCTAACTAAAACTCTTGTTACTGGTATAATCTGGTATGAGGCTTGGCGTATTTTAGCTTGTGTTTTACTATTTTGCAATAAAAGTAATTTCTTTATACTGCTTTGAAACTAATACTGGAAAAACTTTACTATTCTTTGTATGAAAATTTTATTGCATTATGTTTAAACATATTCACCGTAATATAAATTGGTATAAACATTGGAGTTCCTGGCTAGGCTTGGCATCGTCGTACGATCGACCTTATACTGTGAGGTAATCTTGGCAGTGGCTAAATATGTAAATAACGAACTTTATTTTTATTCTTACTGTAAGGTTTAGACTGTACAATAAGAAAAGAAACGAAAAACTAAAGGCAAATAATGATAACAAAACTTATATTGCAATGCCTTACACAAGTGTATTATCAGAAAAGCTTAAATATATTTTAACCAAGCAGGACATTATATGGGAATAATCAACCAGTACTTGGATAATAGACTGAATGGATATAAATATACCAAAAACGCTTGAACCGCCATACATGAACGCATATTCATTCGCATTCAATAACATCTACATGAAACCTATTTAAAATCGATCGAGGTATATACTATGTACCAAAGTGAATTACCTCTCTTTTAGTTGTATGTACCTTATGTTTATTCTATATACATTGTTAAGAGTTTGTTAAAAATCTGCAGTAATGTTCTTATATATATAAAGCCCCCTAGGTTAGGCGAAACGTAAAATAAAAAAAGGAGGAAAATAGCGTTTCATTTTATACAAACCTTAATCCAAAAAAAAATCGAATGCAAAATATACAAATAATGGTTTAAATACACCATGTATAGAAAACCAATACATACTGACATATATTTAAATGCAAGATCACAGCATCACCCAGCACAAATTCAATACGTCCGTGCGATTAACTCAGACACAAAATTAACTTAATATAATATCTAGTACTTTGAAGAAAAATAGCTACACAAATCGGACCATAAAGAAAGTTATTAATGTACGGAGTTGCCAAACACCAAAAATTATGAACCGGGAGGGCAAAAAGTACTCTTACCTTATGTAAAAGGCGCAACAGGCAGAATTGGAAGAACTCTTAGAAAACACAAAATACAAACAATACATAAACTACAAACAACCATAGGCATACTTCTTAGAAACCCAAAAGACCAAACCAAGTTGGAAAAAAACGGAGTACATAGCATCCCATGTCAGGACTGTGAAAAGTTGCACGCGGGGCAAACTAACAGGCGAATAGTAGCAAGAGTAGAAGAGCATAAACTCAGTATCAAAAACAAACAAACGACCCCGGCTCTAATCCTACATCATCAGAAAACAGGTCACAAAATAAATTTCGAAGGGTCTGGGAGATTGCCAATATAGACCATTACAAGAGCAGAATAATCCGAGAAGCCATAGAAATTGAAAAACCAGGTGATTTAAATAAAAGGGACGAAACATTAAAACTTCAACAGTATGAAAAACAATAATCGACAAACCTAAAATCACAAAAAAAATGACGCCACTGCAAGTTGCGCAAGAACTGCGATGACTGAGCTGATAAATAAAATTCTTAGGGATAGTTTATAGTAGGATATTTTAACTTATACTAGGTAGATTATAATAAGGCTCGACGCCTCAACCTATTGCAACACAAGTATTGAGGGCTGAGAATTCTGTAAATGATAATTCTTGATTAGATGGCGAACGTTTCTCGTATTGGAACAGTGATTAGGCATTATTTGTATTTAAGAAATACTACAACCAAATATTTTATTCCTGATCATTAAGCAGTAGTCTCTCAGACTTTCTTTCCAATCTTTCAATAGAATAATAGGTTTGACGAGGATATAATGATGACTATTATTCACTAAGTGGAGGAAGAAGTTTACGACACGTTACCCAAATCCAAAAACCAGAAGCCATGGAATTTAAAAGACGGACGCTTAGGATGCAGGGGACAAAGGAGGCAGCTGCTTATACATGGTTTTTGAGTATATGTATTTTTTTGTCCCTAATGATTTGACTTGCAAATAAAAAAATCATTAACATTAATCATTAAATATTTTAAAAAAAATTGATCCTATCACTTCTCAGCATGAAATTGTCACGAAAACTTCACGTTAGATAAAGCATGTATTTAGGCCGAAACTCTACTTAGTTTGCTAAAATTATTTTTTGATATATTATTCAAAGACCCGGCAACAGTAAAATGACGCGATCAAAGATTCTCTCCTGATCGTCCCTAGTTTTTCACTTGTTACTTAGCTGCACTCATGGCCGCATTACCCATTAGCCCCGTAAGGCCCGTACCTAGGGCCCGCCACGCCTCGCAGTTACAAAAATCGGTTATATAATTTTCCTTGATTCATTTTATCAGTAAATTGGGTAATTTATATATAGTATTGTACTGAAGGAGGGGATACGTTTCTGTTATATGGAAGACAGGACTTTTTTTTGGTCGTCACTTTTTCCCCCGAGCTTGGGGCCCGTAAATAAGTTTGGACTAAAATAGTTAATCCGGCACTGGCTATAACGCTTTTAGAGAATAGGGCCGATAGGGCCCGGTAATCTCAAGCAAGCCTAGGGCCCCAAAAGTTGTAGATACTGGCTTGTACTGGCTGTACTATAGTAAAGCTTTGTAATATTTTTGTAGGTAGGTTTTTTCTCTGTTTTTAGAGTTAAAACATTTTTAATAATAGATTTTTTCTGCATAATCAACCCACTCTAAAATTTGTTCTATAGTCCTATAATGGCTTGCTAAAAATTTAATATGTCCTCCTTGCCCCCATTATAAATTCCGTTCCAACGCGCATGTTAAAAGAACCGCTGAATCCTTATACCTTCTCTTTAAAAATGTGTATATTCTTCATAATACTGAGTCGCATACCGACTATAATCGGTCGGCTACTTTTTTTTAACAAATTCAAAATACTTTTAATAGGTAGACTTTTATTTATTATTATAAATATATTTAATATACCGGGTAACCATGAAATTACTAACCACGCTGTAACTTTTTATTACAAGTTACACATTTTATACTGGTATATAGTTAAGAAGCTAATTTTTACCTGAAAAGTAATTGAATATTGTTTCCGGATGAACCGGAAATGCTATTAACTTATATTTTATTTATATTTTTAAGGGAATATTTAATAATATTGTTTTAATTTTGAATTATACACCTAATTCTATAACCTATGAAATGTCAATTTTTCACAGTTTCCGAGAAGAAGGGAATGAACCTCCAAAAATGTTTTTTTAAAGGATGATTTTTTTGCAAAATTTGAAGTAAATTGATTGAATAGTTCTGTAGTAATATTTTTTTTTTAATTTCACTAGGCCGCCATTGTGTTCCGCATCTTTTTTTTACCAAAACGTGACTAGGTCATCCCCAAATGATCCTTAATTTTTGATCGAAAAATGTCAATCGTGTAAGTGTTTTTTAGCTATGCCGCAAAGAGCCAGACAGGTAGACAAACAGACAGACCGACCGACAGACAGGCCGACTGAATTGAGAGAACATGTTTTTTTGCATCTAAAAACCTAAAATGCCTAAAATGTAAAGATCTGTATAACCTGGTAGGGTGATTTTTTCATAAATACAATTCTTCGCTTTTATGAGGAAAATTGAATTGAATATCTATTATAATTAGAGTTTTGCGTAAAATTCAAAAATAAAGCAATATATGGGGTGTTCTATTTAAAATTTCAAAGTTGAAGAACTAATTAAAATGGACGTTATAGATCTTGATGATCGTGATTGCCCCAGTTAAAAAAAAAACAAGAAAAAATGCACATTTGTTTCTGTTTATTTTTATGTATTCTGATGACATAATAAGTAGAGTATCCACTTTGACTTTATATCGAAAATGTAAAAATTCCAGACAGTCCAAAACATCGCATTCCAGATTATTTGTCAATTACTCTAAAGTAAAGGGAAATCATTTGGCAGTGTAATTGGAAAAAAATACAGTGGCCAAAACTCCATTTTAAATTGTAACATTTTTAAAATTAACAAGACCCCAAAGTTATAGCGGCCATTATTTTCTAAGAACTTCTACTACACAGCTCGTCAATGCAGGTGGTGACTTGGTGATACTTAAACATGGTGGCTGGGAATCTGGGAAGAGTGCTGAGCAGATCCTTGATCAGAAAAAGGAAAGTAGCAAGCCAAATTATATTAACTGATTGGCAATTCACTTCATTTCAAGTTCTTCTGAGAGTTAGGTTGATAAGAATTTGGATATTGTTTATTCCTTTAAATATTTGGGTATTATTTTAGATTCAAAGTTAAAATTTAATGATTTTTTTTTGAAAAAAGTATTTCGAAAATAGCGGGTGAAATTAAATATCTAAAAAGAATAATCATTTATCCTATTTGCTAAAAAAGCAATTTATAATACAATCATATTACCACATTTCTTGTATTGTCCAACAATTATATATATGGCAAATGAAGATATTTTTCAAAAACTTCAAAACAAGGGAATGAGAGTAATTTTAAATAAAGACAAATATACGAAAATTAGTGATATGTTAGGTATAGGCTAGATGTTAAAAATTTGATATTTTTTATATTTGTATATTCATTTATAAAATTGAAGATAGTTTAGTTCCAAATCATTTAAAGGGATTTATAAATCAAAATTTAGAGTTTCATCAATATAATACAAAGCAAAAAGACCATTATCATTTAATTCTACCCTCCAAGAATTTGGTATATAATGGATATTTTATAAATGATTAAAAGAATTTAACAATTTAAAAAAATATTTAAAAAATGTACATCACTTAAAAAATTCAGAGAGTTCTTAAAAAATTACTTATTTAAAAACAGTTTATATAATTTTAATATATGAAGAGTTTTATTAATATTATTATTATTATTGTTATATTTGTATAGGTTTCATAATAACTGTATAATAGTTACATAAAGTTGTGTAATATGTACTTCAAATAATATTGTAATGAAAATTTTGTAGCAGATTATTACTAATAAACTCTTAAACCTACTAAACTTTGTGTCGATAGCTCTTCCTTGATTGGAAAGCAACATCCCCAGCGGCACTAGTTCAATAAGTAATATTTAAGAAAGAATGGTTAATATTTAATATTTCAGCAAAAAATGGGCTTTTGAGGAGGAATTAGTTCTAATAAATTTGACAAATTGTTATATTGTTTAACTAAAAAAAATAAATGGAAATTTAATCATATATTTATATGAAAAGATTTCCATAAATCTTGTTTCTACAAAATCAAACAGATGAGGTTTTTTATTTAGGGTCGAAAATGATATTTTCTAGTAAGGTAGTAGAAAAAAATATTTTTTTAGGACGGTAAGATGAACCAATAATAGATTTGGAAATAAATTTTATCGTTATTTTTCTTATGATCTTAAATTTCCATGACCAGCTGAAAAATGTCTCACTTAACTGAATTAATATCTAAGTTATATTGAGATAATTACAACTGTAACTGTAGCAAACCGGGTCAACGTCGCTACAGAAATTGTTATTGTCAATAACCACTATCTCCAAACCTGTAAGCCTCGTATTCTCTTCCTAACCAAAACCAAAATAAGCCGCAAAAATAGAACCAATCACTATAGCTTTCTTGGCTATGAACTTCTTCCATCATTTCTCTTGAACGGTGGCGTTTGCGTTCACGTTCGTAGTATTCTATCCTGAATGAGATTTCCCAATCAACCAACAGGTCGGATATCCTTTAGCTCAAACTATCCTTTAGAACTTCCACTAACTGTATTTGTTGTATCTATCTCTGTCTCTCTCTCAGACAATACCTTCAACGAGTTCTTCAACTTTCTATTAAAATAGATTCCTAATCTCCCTTCCTTTGAAAACAGCACAGGCCTTTGCAATGAGCCAATCTCTTACCAACCTCATAGAAGAACCTACGTACGTCCCAAGCATCGTCACACATTGCCAAAATCCGTTGAACCTCTTTCTCACCACTCACCCAGAGCCTTATCAGTTTTCTATTTTCACTGCCTTACGGTCTTATTACTGTTTCCTGTCCCACCCAACAGGAAGTTGTAGAATCCACGCCACTCCGTAATAATTGGCACTATAATTCCTCTGATTGCCCGATTTCTGTTCTACGTTCCCTCGAAAAGATGTTTTGTTTTTTCTTTGTTATTAGGTATAGAAATCTTCATACCACATTCTATAAAGAGTTTAAACCTCCCAACAATAAACCTGCTTTTCAGAATCCTGCAATAATGCCAAACTACAGAAAATCAGTACTCATAACAATTTTCCTCAGAAAATCTACAGGTTAAAAGTAAGGCACTAAATCATTACAATCGCATAATTTTTGACGTCAAAAATGCCTTCAACATATGCATAAAGGCAAGATTCTTTCATGCCAAGCCTTCTAGTCGCTTGCCAAAACATTAACCAAAAATTCTGCAAATGCCTTTCCACGCTTAACTTCTGGTGATATAATGGTCCCCAACTCTTAAGCAAAAGCTGAGCTTTTTGCAAAACAATTTGCCGAAAAATTCTACTTTAATCCCTCTTCTTCACTTGCCCCTTCCATCAGTACCTGTTTTACCATATAATATGCACGAAATTGCCTTCAAGGTTAACAAAGTACGACGTATTCTCAAAACACTTCATATCAAATAGTCTTCTGGCCTTGATGGTATTCCGGCCATAGCCCTAAAAAAGTGCGCTTCTGAACTGGCCCCTATTCTTACCACGTTATTCCAAGGGTCTTATGATAAGAGCATACTTCCTAAAAGCTGGAATTCTGGTCGTGTACAGTCTGTTTTCAAAAAGTGATCCAAAAACTTCCCTCTAACTGCAAACCTTTACTCCCAATTATGAGCAAGGTAATGGAGAAGTATATAAATACTCATCTTTTGAGTTACCTTGAAAGGAATAAACCTATTCATGGCAGGCAATACGAATTCCCTCATTAAAGGTCCATAGCAGATCTTCTTACTTTCCTAACCCACAATTGAAATAAGTCAATTGAATTCCACGGAGAAGCCCAAATTATTGCCCTCGACATATCCAAAGCATTTAATCAAGTCTGACATGACTCATTTTCAAAACTTTGTACTTGGATTATCCGTTTTCTTCCCAGTAGAATTATTTCTGTAGTGGCTGATGACCAATCATCTGACGCTCACAAAATAGTTCAGTGTTGGCCGTACCCTGTGCCTTCGGCACATCAATGAATTTTCTTCTGCGAGCAGTCCTATTCACAGCTTCGCTGATAATAGTTAACTCCGCTTCAACATACAATTTCCTCAACCTGTTTTCAAAACTGAAATTGATGATAGGTGTAAGGTAATGACCTTATCCTTAATCAATGACCTCATTCAAATCGTAAAAAGGGGAGCAAAGACAGGGGGGTCAATATATATAAACTACAAAGAGTCATCTGAAAAAATCAGATACACGAAACAATAAAATGCCTTTGTTACTTCACAACCATATGTCCAGGCACATAAATCGTACATATTTCTACGAAAATTACGATTTACTTCTTTGTTTTTGTCTTTAGCTGTTTACTGAATTTTAAATTTCGGCAAAGGTAGACTACTGGTCTTAAATTCGAGTCGTTTCTCAAAGTTCAGCTCACCAACATAATTAAAAACGGATTATAAAGTCTTAATATTCTAAAACACTGGGGCTACCTTTCTTTAACCACAAAATTAACAAAGAAAATAAAATCTATAAAAATACGCAATCGTAACTACAACCTATCACACGATTCACATTAAACACATCAACTGACAAAAATATTTAAGTTTCCTCGGCGCGGCTATTGACCCAAACTTTGCCAACGTAAGCCGTATCTTACCTATGCGCCCCTATGCGAATTTGATCGGGAACACTCGAGAAAAACTCGCCTCCGTTTATAACCACGAGGTCAACGCGGGCCGCCAGCCGTAATCGATTCCAAATGAAACGAAACCTCTCCGGAGATCGCGGTGCGAGGCATGGATAGTGTGTCGCGGAATTAAGAGAACGGTCAACGAGTTTAGACGCTTAGGATAATAGAGGATTTTCCAAATTTAAGAAAAATTGAAAACATGTAAATTATGTTATTTATTTGTTTCTGTTTGGAAATATTTATTGGGGGGTCATTGACCATTTGACCTAATGCCACTGTGTTAGGAAGTTTTTACCATCATTTTTGCATTTGGCGACCAAAAATTAACAAAAAATTACCTTTTACACCACAGTCGCAAAATAGCTGTAAACTAGTGTAATTTTATGTATAGTTGATTGCTCTTTAAGGCCGCGTGGCCGAGCTCTCCTCCTGAAAAATGTTATCGCAACACATATTTTCTTTTCCTATGAATTATTAATATTAACATAAAATTATGTTAAAATGTCAACAAAAAACATTAGATCATATCTCTAACAATACGTCACGTGAGCATATTCAAATATATGATTCGGACGCTCCAAGGCTGTGGCAATATAGCGAATATTATGGGCATCGGCTGTACTACGGCGAATGGCATCCTAAACCTTGTCCAGTTTAACGCTACTAAGTCACAATCATGTTTAGTATCTCATAAATTATGTCCTAATACTCATACCGTTCAAATGAATGATCAGCTTTAAGTTAGTTGGGATCACTTTTCGGAAAGATATTCGCTGGCAAGATCACATCCTCTCAATTTTCTCAGCAACCGCGAAGAAAGTGTCCCGATTATGAAGTGTATTACCGGCCTTTCCCTCTGTTCCCAATCTGCAAAAGTATTTAAATCCTGCGTCAATAAAATTTCCCTCTCTTCACTTAAAGCAACCACCGTGCCTAGTACTTAGGCCTTCGGACTTCATGGTCTGTATATAGTAAAAAAAATTGGCTGACCCTGCATTCATATGTACTAAATAATTTTGAGCAGAACTGAGCAGGCTCATACTTTACTTTCCCTGACACAATGAAATAATTATAATAATAATATTTATAGTAGACCAGCCTTATTCTTGTAGATGAAAGGGAAAGAAAAACAAAACAATTTTGATAAAGGTGGCTATACGGAATACTCATAATTTACGTCAGAAGTATGCAGAAAAGATTGAAAAATATCGTAACTGAGAGGAACAGGTCAGGAGTCAGAGCGTTCGAACAGTGCCTTTCATTATGTCAACAACAGGAGTTATCACAAAAACCTTGCTTCAGAACCTCAAGGAGCTTGGCCTTAATAAACTTATTTTTCAGGCCATGCAAAAGGCAGTGCTACTCTCGATATCCCGAGTAGTTCGCAAGTTTATGGTTAACTTAAAAACCAATCACTAAAATGGACCCAATAACACGGAAAGGGCTTCATTAGACCTCAATTCTTTTGGTATATAGATATCTGGGATGAGTGAATGTTCTCTTCTGTTTAGAGAGGGAGTGCGTATGTCATTCGACATTAAAAAAAATAAATAGTCATAATAATAATAATCGATACTTATTTGCCAAATCAATTTGCAACAGCAGAGCAATACTGTGCCGGAATTAATGTGGTCTTGAAATTCCTCATTTATGCAGGAAGATGGTGTAAATCGTTTATTCGTTTTCTTGCCCAGTTAAGTTATATTCTAGAATCGGCTTTATAAAATAAAAACACGGGAAACAGTACAATATCCATTATTTGTTTCTCTTTTGAAAAGCTAGTCATAAAGACCTGCTTGAGTTAGTTTTAAATCTAGCAAAGCCCTATTCACTCTCCAGCTTCATTTATCTGTTAACGAAAAAATAGCCAAATGCTTTTTCGTACAAGATAGTTTACCATTCCTATTGTTATATAGGTTAATTACACTTAACTCGATCAGAAGACTATTACAAATTATTAACAATACGAATAATTATATATAGAGATGTGCGACAAAACTGTTCTATATCATCCAGTCATCTCTGATGCCATTCGCCGTGGTACAGCCGAAGCCCATAATATTCGCTATGTTGCCACAGCCTTGGAGCGCCCGAGTCATATGTTTGAATATGCTCACGTGTCAACGATGACGGATAGTTAGAGATATGATCTAATCTTGTTTGTTGACATTTTAACATAATTTTATGTTAATATTAATAATTCATAGGAAAAGAAAATATGTATTGCGATAACATTTTTCAGGAGGATAGCTCGGCCACGCGGCCTTAAAGAGCAATCGACTATGCATAAAATTAGATAAGTTTACAGGTATTTTGCGACTGTGGTGTAAAAGGTTGTTGTTTTTGTTAATTTTTAGTCGCCAAATGCAAAAATGATGGTCAAAACTTCCTAACACAGTGGCGGCTCCTGCATTAGGTCAAATGGTCAATGACCCCCAATAAATATTTCCAAACAGAAACAAATAAATAACGTAATTTATATTTTTTCAATTTTTTTAAAATTGTGAAAATCCCTCTATTATGCTAAGCGTACAAACTCATTGACCGTTCTCTTAATTCCGCGACACACTATCCATGCCTCGCACCGCGATCGGCGCGATCTCCGGAGAGGTTTCGTTTCATTTGGAATCGATTACGGCTGGCGGCCCGCGTTGACCTCGTGATTATAAACGGAGGCAAGTTTTACCCGAGTTTTCCCAAATTCGCATAGGAGCGCATAGGTAAGATACAGGTTACGTTGGCAAAGTTTGGAACAACAGCCGCGCCGAGGAAACTTAAATATTTTTGTCAGTTGATGTGTTTAATGTAGATCGTATTTTTATAGATTTTATTTTGAAGATTTTACATTTTGTTTGTTGACTTTGTGGTTTAAATTAACTCCAAAACTGTCATGCGTTTTAAAGAGAGGTAGCCACAGTGTTTTAGAATAATAAGGCTTTATAATCCGTTTTCAATTATATTGGCCAGCTGAACTTTGAGAAACAACTCGAATTTAAGACCAGTAGTCTACCTTTGCCGAAATTTATGTGTATCTGATTTTTTCAGATGACTCCTTGTGGTTTATATTTATTGACCCCCCTGAAAAGTTGACCACGAGCCGCCACTGCTAACACGTAAGATTTTTTATTTATGATTTTTTCAGAAAAAAATTAATAAGTATTTTAATAACATTATTTTAAAAAGTAATGTTTGATGGAATTAAAAAAAATAAAATTGAGAGGAAGATTTAGAAATATGTAATGATAAGACAGAACCCGATAATGTATCAGAAAAGGACGGTTGCTATTGCGTTTGCGAAAGTGAAGAAAAATTACCCCATTTAATCGAACAAACTGAATTAAGTGATCTAGTTTGGGACCCCTACTTGTCCAAAGAGCATACTAGACTATTAAGTTCAAGATTACAATAATGAAATTTACTAGCCACTAGAACCAACGTTTAGGAACTGTAACCAGGAGCTATCCTCGTTTTTTTTACTAGCAGAATAAGATATGTGTTTGTGTTAATCCAAATATTGTTACGAAAAAATTAGGCTTTGCACATAACTTCTTCAAAGATTCTTTTCAAATAAGTTTAAAAGCAGTTCTGCCCTTGTTTATCTATGTATAAACAAGGGTTCTGCTCCTTAATGGCAACAAAAGACCCTCTTGCGCATGCAGTTGACATGAAGGAAACATACGAAAGTATGTCACTTATTCTAAATGCAATAAGCTATAATGGCAGATTTGTGGTGACCTAAAGGTCATAGGACTGTTATTAGGGCTTCAGGGTGGATTTCCCAATAATTCCTTTCTTTGGCATTACCAAGTAAAAGAATGGCTTCAGAGAGATAATTTTATTCCAGGCCAAGCTAACATAAAGAATATATCTCTTGTTGATACTAAAACAGTTTTGATCAAATATCGCCGTGTTGCACAACTTAGTCTACATAATTATTAGATATAACCATTAATACTTTAGAAATCATATATAAATACTGTTCTTTACTAATCGTTCTAAACCGTATTGCCAAATATCATTGTCTCTATGAGAAGGTTAAAATCAAAACATCACTTGAAGCAATTCAAACGGCACATTAGGATCCATTACATTAATTGCATCTACTCTATTGTTAAATATAAATTAATATTGATCTGGGTTTTGAATAATGGCCTACGATTTGCAATTGAAGATGTCAAACATAAATTATATAGGAAGACGCAAGCAATGAAGTTGTCTACGTCTATTTGCTTTAAATAAGAGATCGCCCCTGGGCTGTATACAAGAAAAGTGGTTTCGTATGTATTTTCCACACCTACGTATATTACGTTATTAAATGCCAAAACGGCATAGACAGTTTTTCTATTGCGAAAGGCAGCACGGATAAAAATAAAAGTTGTGATGAATTAATAGAAAGTACCAGTTAGTTCAATGTATTACTATTTTATCAAGGGTATTCTTAGATGCCTCTGTTGCCACAAAACATCAAAGTCTATTCAAATTTAAGATAGACTTCATGTAAACATTGCGCGTTCAATACGCCTTTGAAAATAATCGGCAACCTTTATTTAAAGGCATATTGCACGCACAGTAACTTTTGTCTATTTTGGTCTATTTTGAATTTGAATAGACTATAGCACACCTTTATAATTTTTTCGTTCTGAAGATATTAAGATAAAATTCTGTTAGTTTAAATGTAATAAAATTTTACATTTCTTGACGTTTCCGGCGTTTCCATATCTTGTATAAATTCGGATTTTTCGCTAATTATATTTTTAAGATCTGCCATTTTCACGAAAACAATTGTATTGAGCCATGTAACAAAAATGTATCTTATTTAAAAAAAAGTATACAAAAATTCGAGGTTACGCAAGATTTGGCAATGCTGAAACTGGCCGGACTTCAAAAACTGACCTGCTTAGGGATTCCTGGAGCAATGGGTATATACCAGACGCCGCACTTGACCTTCTCTTAGGCTTCTCAGAGCTCCCGATATGGATCAAAAAGGAAGCCATGGCCTCGTGCAAAAGGATTAGTAGTCCAGGAATACAGAGATGCACTAAGTGAGCTAGCATCGACAAAGATGGTAAGATTAAAATGGAACCCTGGCATAGTAGTGTCGAAGGCAACGAGAAAGCGGATGATTTCGCCAGAAGCGGAGAAACGCTCTAATTCTCGGGCCCAGAACCCTGCCTGAGAATAAGTAAATAATACTGCTCTCAAGCCGTGAATAGACGGGCCTGAGAAAAGACAAAAGAGAATTGGTACTACCGTAGAACAGGCAAAATAAATGCTACTCAACCCATGCGGATCTAAGGCAACTTGGTTGATGCCAAGAAGTCGACAGGTGACTGGGGACCTAATTTGCATTTTGCCACGATACTATAAACTAAACAGGCACATGTACCAGCTGTGGTTATCGGATATCCTTTGTTTTCCTAACTGTGAGGCAGAGGAGGAGGATCCCTATCATCTTGTTAGCACGAGTGAAAGGTGGGCAAGACTACGCTGGAATACTTTCGGCGTTGAATCTTTCTCCAAGGAAGAATTATAACAACTTGACTGGGACAAGATGCTCTCCTTCATGAGAAGAACGAGCCACCTTGGTGGAGAAGTGGAGTGAGGTGGGTAGAACCGAGGTTAACGAAAAGGGCCTGCTATGTCCTCCACCATCTTACTAGTACTACTACATATATTAGTATTGTGATCGTGAAAATTACCAGCCGATATTTTTGCAGATCTTTGCATTTTTGGGCCCCTGGACCCCGAAAAACATGTTCTCTTATTTCTATCGGTCTGGCGGTCTGTCGATCTATCGGTCTGTCTCCAGGCGGCATAACTCAAAAACTTGTCCGATTTAGTTCAAATCTCGCTCAAAATCGAGGGTCATAGGAAGATGAAACAATAACATTTTGTTAAACACCCAAAATGGCGGTCAAATAAAATGTTAAAAAAAATTATAATTATAAAACTACTTGTCCAAATGAGCTCAAATGTTGCGCAAGAAGTAAGTGTGGTGTAAGGATAAATTGACAAAATTTTAGTTTTAAGCCATGATATCGAAACAAAATTGGGGTATATTGAAATATTAAAAAAATTAGTACCAAAAACTAAATATCCAATTGACTTAAAATTTTGCATAGAAACCAAGTGTGATGAAAATATAAACTGGTAAAATTCAATTCTGTATGTAAAAACAAAATGGCGGCGGAATAAATTGTTTATAAATTCTCAGAATAAAATTTCTTTTATGGGGGAAAATAATATAAATAATTAAATTAAGGTAAATTAAAAAAAGAAAAACCAATAATAAACGAAATAAAATATGTTATAATGGAATACATGTAAGCGGTGATTGTATTTAAGTATGGCATGTATGCAAGAGCAGATGAAAAATGCTTATTCGTCCCAATCTTAAAGGATGTTAGATATACTATCAAATAAATCTATTGTCATAAATTCTTATTTGCGCATGCCCAAAAAGATTATTTCAGAGAACGATGGCTCTCAGCTTGAGAAACAGCATATATTAAGTATCTATACAGATTGTTATATCTTTGTTTCCTTCACAAAACTATTTATTATAAGCTAAGTTCTGAGTATTTGCGTGCAATCCGGCAACACGAAATACATCTTACGTGCCGCAGAAATTGTTTTGCTACTGTAAACCGAGAAAAAAATACGTTGTTAAGCAAAAAAAAATTATTTGTATAATTCTTACTTATTCCTTTGTATGTAGTTGCAATTTATAGCCAAAGATTTTTAGATAAATATTATTTGTATCATTGTCAATGTGTACAAAAAATAAGTAACGTAAGTCCACCCAACTTTTCTTAGATTTTTCTTTTTGCCCTCATAAAAGACATTAGTGTACCGTGTGGTTTTTAAAAAAACTTGATCGAGTTGTTGCCGTGCATGTAGTTTTCCTTAGTATATAAGAAGTACAAAACTTTAAAAAAATTTAAGTATTGGTTTTTTCGACTTTAAAGATAAACGGTGCTGCAAATTTAAGATCTTAATACAATGACCTAATCTTTGCGTTTTAGGGTCCCTGGACATGTTTTTTCATTTTCATCGGTCTGTCTGTACGCGGCATGACACCAGAACTACTTACCCAATTAACTAAGTAAATTAATAAGTGGTTATATTTTGGTAAAAATCCAATTTGGCGCAACAAAATGGCGACTTCACAAAATGTTAAAAAAATTATTATTAAGAAACTACTGCGACTACAAAATTTGCACAAAAATAAAGTCTGAAAACAGGGATAGAGTGAATCCTATTTGGAAAAACCAAATGGCAGGCTAATAAAATGTTTGAATAATCGGTAGAATTTCATTCCATTCCAAATAACCTTCTTTTTTGGGTTCATCATTCAAAATCATTAATGATATAATTTGTTTTTGTAGACTATGTAAATACAGTTATGAATAATAAATAATACTAGAAATAATAGAAATATTTATAAATTAATTAAAAACTAAAAAAAAACAGAAAAGTAAAGTATAAAGTTATTACCAAATAATTATATTCATGGATGTTAGAGCTTTGACTACAAAAATTTTATATGACCCATTTTTGATTAAAAAAAATCTTTTATAACGTTGGGTACATTCCTTACCAATTTTGAGAAAAAAAAGGGTTTAAAATTTGTTTTATTAATTTTTAAGCACAGCGATAATACTTTTAATAATTTTATTATGTTATATAAATTAATTTTTTCATTTTTTACAAAATTCCTACAGTTTTTTTTTAGTGAATTATCTCAACACTCTAAATTTAGAGAATAATAAACGGATCTAATATTTAATTTTATCTTTAAAATTAAAATACCTACTTAAAAACGGCAACCTCGCTGACCATAGAATGAAATAGTTGAGAGAGTTCAACGAACATAAATCAAAATTCGCAAATGTTTTTTTTTCCACCTGGCTTAGTTTTTTGCAGTGTAAGATAATTCTGTGATAATAATGTTATTTATTTTTGGAGAATGTAGAGAGAATGATTATAAGGTATCTTGACCGGCGTCCAAATGATAGAACATTTATTTTCGTTTTACAAGAGTGCGGGATACGGGAATTGTTAACGTTCATCAGAATATCGTGGACCTCAGAGACAAATAGCACCCGAAAACGAGGAACATAGTTTACCCCTAGTTAAAGAAAACCCTGGTGAGAGCATTTGAGAAATTTCGCACCAAGCTGGATTTCACGGCGGTAGTCACGTTCAGCATTTTTTTTCGAATACTTTTCCTAGTGTTTGAATTACCGACTAGTGCTATAGATTAAAGGGTTTGGTAAGTTGATTTATTATTAATTTTTAGACAGTAATAAATTTAATTAGGGTTGTGCAGTTAAAATTTTACAAATAAATAATCTCAAAAATTGTTATTGTTTAGCTTCTATGACAGCTTTTTTCTACTTTTTTGATACACGCCGATATTATGCTAACAATCGACTATGCTTTTTATAAAATAATTAATTCATTTATCCCAAAAAAAATCAAATTAAATAAATTGAATCCGTCTCAAAACCTAGAGGTTTCTTTATTGAAAACAACACAGCTTTTATACCGATGGTATAAATGAATGAAACCCCTAAATCATATATGTAGAATGTGCTTTATGTATGTAGTGGAATTTTGTACAAGGAAAGTTGTGGGTAAAGGCGAATTTACCAATTTTTTTGTTTGTGATACTACCTTCCTGCGAAAAAGGAATACATTACAACTTTTTTAGGTTAAACAAAACTTCAGTCTAACACAGGGTAACAAAATGAAAACAAAAATTTGGTGCCGGAAATCTAACATCTGATTTTAAATGTTTTTAATGTACTGATTCCAAAAATGCCATCAGATTTTTTCTATCAGCTCTAGTTTTTGAGATACAGGTTAAAGGTTAATTGATATTTTTTTCTGATAAAGGACAACAAATAAAGAGATAAATATGTCTCTATCTATCTAATCTATTTAACCAAATGGATACCTGAAATTGTCCCTGACCCAATGTTCCTATACTAGGAACTACTCAATACACTGCACTTAATTACTTTTATACCTGTAATTGCCTATGACCCGATCCTTTTATACCTGCTTGACTGTACTGGGTTTAGTATACTATTGAGTTTTCCCAAGTAAAGTTGTGCTATCATTTTCTGTAAATTTTGGTCGTTTTGTAGTGTCAAGACACTAAACTGAAACAATGGCACCCACAAGCAGACGTAACTGTGTAAATCATCCCGAAGTTTTTTGTTATGTGTGTGGTGAATACACTTCGAAAGAGAGCAGAAAAACGATTTCTGACTTTGTGAAAAGAGCTTATCTTGTCTATTTTGGCATACATTTAGGAGATCAAGATAAATCTTGGGCCCCACATTTCATATGTAAAACATGTGTTGAACATTTGCGACAGTGGACAACTGGAAAGAGGAAGTGCCTAAAGTTTGGTGTACCAATGGTTTGGAGAGAACCGCGAAACCATCATGATTGCTATTTTTGTCTCGTTAGTATTAAAGGCATAAATAGAAACAATAGACACAAAAGGACATATCCTGATCTGGATTCTGCAAGAAGGCCTGTAGCGCATTCGGAAGAAATACCCGTTCCATCACTCAGATACAGAAACATCAACGTCTGACGAAATTCAAAGAATTCATTCAGAAAACGACAGCGAATTTGAAGCAGATTTAGCAACTCCACAGTGTTTCAATCAAGAAGAACTAAACGATCTTATAAGAGACCTGAATTTCTTAAAAGAATCCGCTGAATTACTTGCATCCAGATTAAAAAAAAAATCTACTTTGTCCAGGTACTAATATTACATTTTATCGTAAAAGAGATAAGGATCTGCTGCCTTTTTTCGCTCAGGAAAATGACATGGTATTCTGTAACAAGATAAAAGGGCTCTTAGAAAGAATGGGTTTGCCTGAATACACTCCAGATGGTTGGCGCCTTTTTATTGACAGTTCAAAACGTAGTTTAGAATGTGTTCTTTTACATAACGGTAACAAATATGGCTCAATTCCTATTGGTCATTCTACTACCATGAAGGAAGAATATGAAACAATTGCATTAGTTTTGAGAAAAATTAAATACGAAGAACATCAGTGGGCAATTTGTGTTGATTTAAAAATGGTTAACTTCCTCCTTAAACAGCAGGGTGGTTATACAAAATATCCTTATTTTTTGTGCCTTTGGGACACCAGAGCTAAAAATGAGCACTGGGTTAACAAAAATTGGCCTTCAAGAGGCGTCATGATTCAAGGAAAACAAAACAAACAAACCTTTGGTTTCAAGAGAAAAAATCTTACTTCCGCCCTTGCATATCAAGCTAGGCCTAATGAAGCACTTTGTGAAGGCTTTATATCGAGATGAAAATTATTTTGGGTATTTGTCACGTAAATTTCTTGGCATTAGCACGGAAAAACTAAAAGCTGGTATATTTGATGGTCCTTAAATAAGGCAACTTGTTAAAGATCCGCAATTCACCACATCAATGAACGAGACTGAATCTAACGCTTGGTGTTAATTTGTTTAAGTAGTACAAAATTTTCTTGGCAATCATAAAGCAGAGAACTACGTAGAATTAGTGGAAACTATGCTTTCAAATTTTAATATTCTCGGCTGTGACATGAGTATAAAAGTTCACTACCTCCACAGCCAACTAGATCGTTTTCCAGAAAACTTAGGTGATTGTAGTGAAGAACAGGGGGAAAGATTCTATCAGGATATTAAAACTATAGAAGATCGTTATTAAGGACGATGGGATAGCCACATGATGGCGGACTACTGCTGGAGCCTTCAGCGAAACTGCCCTAGAAAGTCTTATAAAAGAAAATTTTTATGTGATTAGTGGCTAATGTAATTATGTAAATTAAGTTTTTGCAATAAAAACTGTTCTGTTAACTGGCAATAGTAATATTATATATTATAACAGTTATAACGTAAAATATATACACAATTTAAAAAAAAAACTAGATCTGATAGACAAAATCTGAGAACTTTTTTACATTCTGCATCCAAAAATTATCCAGGAACAGTTAAAAAATCGCAGGCACCAAAATATGTGTTGGCCTGTGTAATATGTCTTTTTAGCCAATTTTATTTATTTTCGTAACTGTTGCTTGATTTGCCTCAATTTTGTCTAAGGAAATAAATATGATGTTACGAGTAATGAGCTGAATAAACTGTGCCTCTGAACTAATTATTGCTTGACTTATTACATTTTTGTCTCAGAAAACAAGCAAAAAATATGTTCCATATTACAAGCTCTAGACCTGAACAAACACTACCAAAAATTACTATTTTTGGAAGACTCGTCTACATGATCAAGATCGTAATGATATACCACTAAGTCCCAAATAAAGATATTGATTAAGTTAACTTAATTCAAATATGCAGATATAGATTTACCAGAATCCAATTTGCATAGAGATGGTTTCATTTACAAGGTGTTAATAAGAAGACTCTCTATATTAGGTTATATGCGATGTTATCAGTTATCACCTCCTTTTAAGAAAAAAAATAAATATAGTTATTAAAAATAAATGTTGTTATTCGCGTTAACGTAAATAGTGACATTTTCCGGTAGATTGATGACAGCGCGTTTTAGTATAAAGAAGCTGTAATTAATCTTTAAAAGTGTAATGCAGAAAAACACTTCAACGTTGTATGCATACCAAAATTATCATTTATATCCTGACTCTTTATTTTTAAGTTAAGTTTAAATTTTTATTTACATATAAATTTAAAACATATGCAAGGAATGATAATTAACTGTAGAGTAAATATCAGTTACGTCAGTATGCTGTATATGATTGATTCTTCATAACTCGTCACTTTACACGTATCATATTCAATATATACAGGATGGCCCGTTTTTTATTATCTATCTTAGAGCCTTATTAAATGATATTTTCTCATGTTCGGATAAATGTTTGTAGATATTTTTTATTTATCACAGTTACCTTTGCACTCATAGTAATAACATGCCAATACCCTAATACAATAGTTCTTGCTTTGTCTTATATTAAAAAAGATAATGTCTGTTCTATAAGATTTTCATTAGTGGAACCAGGAAATAAATTGGAAATAATAAAGGTGAAGGCACTTTAATAAGCAATTTAGATTACTTAGGCACTGCTTTTCATGTCGAAAATAAGATTTTGAAAGGTATTTTCAGCTGTTAACCAATGAGCACCATTCATTTATTCACCAACGGAACTGCAGAGCTGGGAGAAATCCTCCCAAAAAGTATTCAAATCACGAATTCGAATACTGATAAAGGATTCGAATCATCGGTTCGAATTATGAATCCTTATGATAACAAAAAATTATTCGAATCCAATGATTCAAATGATGAATTCGAATCCGAACTAAGTGTCTGGCGAAAAGATCTGATCTTAATTAAAAAATGTGGTGATGCGAATCACCTTAGTTTTAATATATAAAAAATATTTTAACGTTTAAGTTTAACTTTGATAATCTTTACCTATCAGTTATGCTTAAATTGTTTAAGAAATAAGTAAAATGTAGCTGGGAGGCAAAAGTATATTATAACTTACAAGAATTTTACGATGATAGTTTGTAAGCATACCATATATTTTGTTTTTTTTTTAGGTCCTGTAGCTAAAACCTGTACCTTAAAGCTTTATGTCACTTTTATTATATTATATATTTAATGATGGATTTTAATATGGTTATATCTGTGCCTTTTTGCATAACATCTAGTTACTTAGTTTATAGTGTATGTTTATTTATTTTATTTTTCCAATGACTAGACTCCAATATAAGGACTATATGTTCTTTCAACAATAAAGTATATTTGAGTTTGAGTTTATCAAGCTCAATTTATTAACTTGGATCCTAGTTCATATAAAGTCGAGATAATGTTTTTCGACTTGACAAAAAGTATCAAGAAGTGTGAACAAGTTATAAATTTATGTAACAATCATAGGGGCATTAATCTTATATAACTTATGTTTGCCTTGTATGTAAATCATCCTATTATTTCGAAATATTAATTAATTTTTAACTTACACGATGAAAAACAAAACCTTAATTAAAGTTTGATTTTCCTGTACTTTCACTTCATATATAATTGAGATTTGGGTAGTGGTTTAAGTAAGTTCGGGGTATTTAACTTCAATATGAAAATCGAATCGATGTCATACAGGTTGATCCAAAATTGTTGATAACTCCACTACTTATAAAAGAGTACAAAATTGGGTTTATTCTAATAGAACACCCATTATTTTAAAAACTGATAGACAATTACGATATGGCATGTTCCTTCTATAAAGTGTCAGGATTTTCTAAAAAAACACGATTTTTAGTGAATTTTTTTAGTGAAATTTTTTTGACGTTTTCGTCATAGGTAGCTATAGGAGTCTTAAAATAGTATAAAATAGATCCGAATAATAAGCATTCAAATGAAGTTCTTATGAAGTTGTTTATTTTGCATGAACAATGTGATCAAATAATAATGAGAACTTGCAGAATATTTAACGTAACATAACTTTAATTACCACAAATTAAGGAAAGGAAGTTTGTGCGAATACAGAACCATTTCATAAATTATACAATTTGAAAAAGTAACAATAAAATTAATATGTTAGAGTCAAGGAAATATTATTTATGTTTCAGTTAGAAAAATGTTAAAAGTGTTGGCCATTACACTCCAAACATTTCAAAATATGATTTTCCACACAGTGTGTCTTTTCTAATTGCACTGGCATCAAGTTCAATACACTGAACTACTCGTTCCCGTAATTCTTCCTTGTTTTATACCGCTGTCATATTCACTAAAGTTGGTACCACCAATTGCGATATTCCTCGAGAGTTAAATTTTCGAGAAAGTCACTTACAGTAGATCTCAATATTTGTATGTATTTTGCAAAATCCAAAGGTTCATCATAAATTTGAAAACTATTTTTTTTTCATCTTTCCACAAACAAAAAACGTTAAAACTGATTTTATTTTGAAACCCCATTTCTTTGGTCGCATAGGGATTTTGATCCGCCCGAAAGTGTGTTTCTTCTATTAAAAATCCCTTCCTTCGAAAACCTAGCTTCGTCAGTCCAATAATATTATTAAAAAAAATGTGATTCTCTTGAATGCGAATCTTCACAAAACTGAGTTCTCCATGCATAATCTTCCGGTTTAAGGGCTTGGACTTTAGACAATTTGAATGAATATTTATTATACATGGACAAAATTCGCGGGATTGATGAGTACAATACGCCCATATCTGATACTGCACACCGAATTAAATTTGCATGGAAGTATCCCAAAATATCTATAACATTATCTTCATCGGCAGTCACAGGTTTCGTTAAAGTTTAAGAAGTCTTTAATCTGAAGCCATGATTTCTGAAATTGTTCTGTATTCTTACAAACTCCCTTTCTTTCGTTCAGTTGTGGAAAATCAATAAGATGTTCTGCAAGTTCTAGTTATTATTCGATCACATTGCCAATATAGAATAAACAACTTCATTTGAATACGTATTATTTGTATTCATTTTACACGGTTTGGATCATTTACTGAACGTCAATAATGATTCCAAATCTTTTCAATCTAAGGGAATACTTATACATAATTTTTGTATAATTTTAAAATGTAAGTGCGAAACCTTCAATGATATATTAGTAATTTAGATTACAAGGCCAGTAAGTAACTTATTATAGTACAAGTTCTACGGAATATGAACTAGTACTATAATAACACCTAGTTGAATTCAGTGTTTTGATCTTGTGAAGCAAAAATTCCTGAAGAGCCCTCGTGCAATCGCAGGCGAAAAGTAGGAAAGTAATTCCCATTTGACACGGTCTAAACCCAAGAACCATGATGTCTTAAAAGACAAGGAAAGTTTATTGATGCCGGATTTAAAGGCTCCCAGATTAAGAGAATAAGGAAAGATATTTGCTGGTAACACATTCTATAATCTGGACACTTGTGAGGTTGACAGAGTCAAAGATATTAAGGACTGAAGGAGAGGCTGCTCCCCATATATACGAGCAATACTCAAGGAGGGTCTGATTTACGAAGTGTAAAGGGTATAAAGCTTGGCAGAAGAACAGTATTTTCGAGCTGGAAAAAAACCCAATTTTTTCGCGGCTGCTGTGGCAATTGAGGGGACGTGATCATGCCAGCGAAGATAAACATTTATTATTAAAATTAAAATGATATAAAATGTATAAGCAAAACTATTTTTTGCAAACACTATATTTTTTGAAAAACACATAACATGTTTCGCTACACAGCAACTGCTTCGGACGTTACATCTCGAATAAATAAACTTAAGAGTAAAGTAATATTTATATAACTAGGTGTAATACAACAATTCGGAAATTTTAAAGATATAAAAGTCTGAAAATTTTTAAGAACTAGCTATGAACTTAAAATATTAATCGAGAAAAAATCATATTTTTCGATAGGTCCAATGCAAATACATAAATTGTAAATATAACATTTGTTAGGACGTTGACAATAGGGAAATAAACAATACATATGCAAGGTGAACAATTTCGATGACATTGGACTTAAAATTATGCGACCTTAAACTCTATTTTGTTATCGTTATGCAAGCAAAATAAGTGAAGTTAAACAAAAAGTGTACTGAGCTAATATAGTAATTAAAGTGTATTAAAACAAAAAGAAAATGTAAAAGTTTAATTTAATATGTAACAAAAATAATTAATTTTAACGGACTATCAGACAGTTCATTCCCTATAAAATATTTTCAAATTCTATACTAGCAGCTGGAACATGACACCCAAAATGATTTAAGTAAACAAGCAAATAAAAAACATTTTAACGAGACTTATTCATTATAAAAATCATTAATGCAGTAAAAGGTCTTTCAGTGAGGTACGCTTTGGTTTTTTTTCGAAAGAGTGCAAACATAGGGATTATTTTTAAATGTTCTGGAAGATGATTGTAAAGTTTTACGATGTTGTAAATAATTAATTTTTTTACTAATTCTGTGGAAGGAATGGGAAGGTATATGTCATGCCTAGAGTTTCTAGTAGAATATACGTGTTGTGGTCTTTCCAGGAATGTGTTTATATGTTTTCTCCTCAAACCGACGGTTTCTAAAATAAATAACGCAGGAAGTGTTAACACTTCATGTTGTTTGAAATAGTATTGGCAGTCCGCTCTATTATTTAGGCCAAACAAATAGCGAATTGCTCTCTTTTGAATTCTAGAAATACTAAGAAATCGCTCGATGGTACAACAACCCCAAAAAGTAAGGACATAGCGGAGATGGGATTCGAATAGGGAGAAGTAAGTAAGTCTGGCAGAAGACACGTCCAGTTCTTTTGAAACTGATCGAATGGCAATGCAGGTGGCAAAAAGTTTTTTAGTTAAGGTGTCAATATGCTTAGACCATTTTAGGTTGTTATTTATAGTGCTCGTCTATTCTTTTATCTACCTGTTTGACCTATATACGTTTTGTCACAATCTCCACAATTTAGTTGGTATACACCTGATTGTTCACGTTTATCAGATTTTGTTTTATTATTTTTTATGTAGTTCTTAAAGAATTATTGGTTTCATATTCTATTTCTAATATCTAAACCGTTCAGAAATTTACCTATTTTAGTGCTAGAGTTACCTATATATGATAATATAACTTCGTATGCAGTTGTATTTACATTGGTATTAAGGTAAATCATAGTTATAATTTTTTTATATATTTTTTTTGTAGAATTTTATCAATTATATTAATTGAATATCCACTGTTTATGGCAATCTTTTTGATTGTGTTTAACTCGGTCTGAAAATTAATTTTACATAGAGGTAGAGAGATTAGTCTGTGGTCTGTGAATCATACTCTGAAATGCGGCTAGTTTATGTTGAATCGGATGACATGAGGAATTGTGTATGGTAGTGTCCGTATGCGAAGGTTTATGATACACAGAAAAATAATGTTTATTAGTTAATCTTTTAATGGTTAGATCTAAGAAATTAGTACTGTTGTTAGATTCTAGTGTAAATGTTATATTAGGATGAAGGTTATTATTATATTCGAGAAGAATATTTAATTCTCGTTCAGTTCCTGTAAAGCATGCTAAAACGCTTAAGTTTAATGTTTCGAGATGTAACATCCGAAGAAGCTACTGTGTAGTGAAACATGTTACGTATTTTTCAAAAAATACAGTGGATCTGTTTGTAAAAAGTAGTTTTGCTTTTACATTTTACATAATTGTATTATGGATTTGCACCGAGTATCGACAGACAATCGTATTATTTATTATTAGTCAAAATATCCTTATAAATTTGCCATTTCGGTATTTAGTTAGCAAGTGTTAGAACTTGGTTGCAAAAATCTTATCAAAGCTATGATTTTTTAAATACAATTATAAGATATACAGAATCTTTGTTTTGTTTAGCTGATCTTAAATTAAAACGAAAAAAAACCTAAACTTGGTTTTAGTTTTAATATGCTTAATTTTACTACAAACTATTCTAAACTCGTTTAAAACATATCTTATCCCAGCCCTGGTTGATATTTAAAAAAGTATAGAAAATATTGTATACAGCATTTAAAGCTAATTAATCATATATTTCCTGTAATGTTTCATTACATAATAATCTTAAGCAAAACATATTATTTTCAACAACAACAAACCGTCTATTACCTCGAGCTAAATAAATTAATCTTGTTATAGCTATGTAATCACTGAAATTTTACTCTTATTGACCAATCAAATGGAATGTATATGACTAACCACTACTACTTGATAGATATAAATAAATATGCGTTACATAAAATAATCAAGAAATGCAGCAAATATGTCAGAGATGCTGTTGTAGATTTTAGATTTTATACCCACTTTAAATTAAAACAAAAAAAACAATAAATTTGCAGTCAAGATAAAAATTATTTATAAACCAATCAAGAATATTAATAATATTATGCAATGAAAATAACGTATATGGTCATTAAAATATAATTTAGAAGTCATGATGAAGCAATATAAGCATTACTGGCCGCGGTAAACTTCTCTTCAAAAAGAACGATTTTTATATGCCATGTTAACGAGCACATCGAAATTAAAAGCTCATTTTTTGGAATCTAGAATGGATAATCTATTTTGCTTTATTTTGCATCTTTGATCGTGGTTCGTTCAATGATTTTTCTCGCATTGCAAGAGAAAAATTATTAAAGCTTGGGTTAGTACCTCTGGCTATTTTTGTATTCTTTCCATTAAGGATCTGGGATTAAAACACAAAAAAAATAATTCTTTTACATTTCCATACTAATTAGTAGTAGGGTCGGTTTACAGGCTCATATCTCTGCTATTTCATTTGAATTTGTTGTTTCTATTGAATAGCTCAGAAGATATTTGTTTAGAAAAATTCTATTATTTATACGTGGTGTCAACAAAATGTATAAATTAAGTCTGTCATTACTGATAAAATGTAAATCAATACTTTCGTACCAACTTATTTGACTTTGTCTTTTCAACTAAAGTTATTAAGTGGATTTTGAAGCAGTACTGTGAATAATTCGATGTGTGTTTGTCGGTCAACTTAGTGCCCTGTCTTAAAAAACAAAAGTAATTTTTTTTAATTTTTGCCAGTAATATGACATTTATATTTTATTAAACAAATCCTCTATTTGTTAATGCATGAGTCTCTATATTTCCACAGCTATGTTTAATAAAGGGTGACAGGAAAGGGTAAAAACAAGAACTGGGAAAATATACAAAGTGATTCAAAAATAAACGTTTAACTTAAAAAAAACTTTCTTTTCTAAAACCATTTTGATTTACATTTGTTTCTAAGATACAGCCCTGTCAAAGTGTGCCAAAAAGTATTTTTTTATAAAATTAGAAAATTCCTTATTTACTCTTTCGGATTCGAAGATATTATGGCTTGTATAAAGTTTACACATCAAAAATCAGACCTGGGCTCGAATATTGTTCCCATGTATAGAAAAATGCCTCGTCCTTAATTCTTAACCAACCATCATTGGTTCTGTCCAAAGAGGAGCGGTTGATTCGCCTGACTGTCGATTTGAATATCACAAGGAAGTTTGCATCATTTAAGCACCGACAAATTATGGACGATCTGTTAAACATACAATGGTTTGCGCAGGGGCGTATTTAAGGGGGGTTTGGGGTTAAAACACCCAAAGGAGAGATACTCTCTCTTAGTGTAATGGTACCACACTAAATTCAAAACATTTTCGATATAGCATATCCTATACATAAGTTAAATTATTTTTAAGATATTAACAAGACAAAATGACAATTTTGGACTTTGGGAGGCTTTAAAATGTAAACGATTTTAAGTAGGACATAACAAATTGCTCAATTTGGATATTCTTTAAAATCTTTATGATGGAATTAACTTCTGTTCTCAACAGAGTTAGAGTTTTTCTTTGAGGTGAGGTACTCATGTACAAGACGAGTGTAATGCGCCGAAGCTCCATCTTGCTAATACCATAAAGAATTGTCTGTTATATCAAGATTTTGTTGATCGGGGTATGTAAAGTGGCAGGGCATAGAATTAGGTCATTTATATCTGTCGCCATTAAAGTTTCCACCAAAGGAAAAGGGCCTGATAATCTTGTTTTCAATTACTTGGTCCCATTAAGCTTTTTGAAGATATTGGGTGTGGTATTCCATTATCTAGTGGGGATTTTTAATTGCCTATTACCGTCGTTTGTGCCCGTTTACTCTGCCATTAAGACAAAATATTGCCTCATCCGAAAATACAATTCTTTTTTAGAACTTGAGGAGAGTCAATATTTTATGAAAAGGAAATAGTGCATTTAGTATAAAAAATGACAAGATGTTGAAAATATGAAAAATATTTCAAGAAATTATAAAAAATCGGTACTTAGAACTTCACTCGTTATTAATTTTCCCTTTTATCAGGAAAAGTGAGGCATATAATTTAGTTATTTAAAATGGCAGCAACGAATTTTTTTAATAAAATCGTATATTATGACATAACATATATTATGAAATATTAATAAAATTGTATTAATTTTAAAGACGAAAAAAAATTCCAGACACGATAGTTATACATAAGAGTTCTAAACTATCATATTATTATTTGGTATATAACCAATAACACAGAGATCAAGAAAATCATAAAAACAAAACAAAGAGTTAACATAGTGCTGCTAAACTCGAAAGAATCCAAGGATGCCATTTATTTATTTTTAAATACTTAAGGACGGATTTTTGGCAAATCTGATTTTCCAAAGTAGTATTGCGGCTTGTTTTATGGTTGTCTTCTTGAACTGTCAGCAAAACATTTAGCTGTTTTTCTTCTGATGTCCTTTGACCGACGTTTTGAATACATAATTATCCCTGACGTAACCCAAATCGCGGTGTTGTTTTCTATATTATTCACAAGAATTTCACAAAATTCTAATCGTCTGTCTGGGTCATCTTCATTTAGTTCATGAACCAACTGAACTGCTCATTGGTCGGGACGCCACTCCGCACATATAGGCTGCCAGAGTTGGGCTGGCTTAACATGCAACATCGACGTACAGCTACGTACAGTACTACAGACCCACAGCACAAAGAACAGTTTAAAAATAGTTATTCTTATCAAATTGTAAATTTAATTAACATATATAAAATTATAAGTACAACATTGTCAGTCGTATCCTTTGAAAACTATGAAGCATAAATTACTCAGCCAACAACTGCAATAGCAGTGGAACTTACTATACGTATTTTCTTGTCATTCCTTTTCTACTCAGTACATTACCACGTCTTTTTCACTTTCTGCTTCGTGCCTTAGTAGCAAAGCGCTATTATATTTATTATTCTATATGCGTACTTGTTTGTCTTAGTTTGGTAGGTATATAATATGTATGATGTGTGTGTATGTATATTTTTTATATATTTTTTGCAATCAAACTGTATTACTTGTAGAAATACTCTAAGCAAACTTCTCTTACAAAACTTAGTAATTTCTCGTTATAATGATTTAACAGGCTTTAACAGCCCCTTCTCCTCTGAAGGAAGCTGATAAGTTGCCTTTTTTTCCAAGATGTCTATGTATTTTTTTCTAGACTGTAATTTTTATTGGAATAATAAACATGTTTATTATTATTTACATATCGATTCCATCTGATTCCATTGTGTTGCTGTAAGTTTCCACGTAAAAAGTGTTGTGCGAGTAGTAATAGTGTTTTGTTCTGCGTGGCGAAATAATAGTTATTTATACTATAAGGTATGTAAGTAACATTCATCATTCGAGAAGAAGTTTGCGCCCGAGCGATAGGGAAGGCTGGCAAAAAAGTTCCAGACTGATTACTTACATCCCATATAGTATATAACTCTTTTTTCCCCTTCCCTGTATTGTATGTTTACATGAAAATGCTGGATATATGTTTAGATTTTCATTATCATTACATTCAATAGCATTATCATTAAATTATGAAGGCAGCCGTGATCCGTTGCCAGAGCAACATAAGCAGTTTTTATTTTATCAACAACGTCAAGTTGACAATTCATAGCAAAAAGTTTGAAGAAGTCGAATTGTTTGATTCTGTGTAGACAAAATGGATGTTTCAGACATAGAAGAATCAGCCAATATTGCTTGTTGAGGTCTACTACCGGAAAAGTCGAAAAAAAGGTATGAAGCAGCATATAAATCCTTTGTGCCAAAGCAACGCGGCTAATGCAGTCTCAGAAACCTTGTTTTTGGCGTATTTCCACGAAAAAAGTGCTTTATTGAAGTCCCCATCAAGCTTATTAGAGTATTCGATGTTGAAGTCCGCCCTTTTTATAGAGGAAAATATAGATATTTCTAAATATTCAAAACTTCGAGCATTTTTGAAAAGAAAAAATGATGGTTATAGACCCAAAAAATCGAATTTGTTTAACAGGGAAGATGTGAATAAGTTCATGCTTGAAGCCCCCGATGATATATACTTATTGATGAAGGTCGTAATGGTAATGGAAGTTGCTGGAGCGTGCCGTACTAATGAACTCTGTGAAATAAAAATGGATAATGTTAAAATAAGTCAAGAAGTCATAATTGTGACCATTCCTGACTCCAAAAATGGAATGTCACGTACATTTACAGTAACAAAAAGTGACGACACTCGGGTTTGTCATTTCAAAATAATTCAAAAGTACATTGATAAGATCCCACAAGACGACTATTAATCCGCGCTTCTTTATGCGATATCAAAATGGAAAGTGCTTAAACCAGCCTGTCGGGAAAAATATGTTTTCGTCAATTCCAAGTAAAATTGCAAAATTTCTAAAATTTGAGAACTTCAAAATGTATACTGGACACTCTTTTAGAAGAACGTCGGCAACTTTATTAGCAAATACTGGAGTTGATGTATTAGCTATCAAGCGACATGGTGGATGGAAATCCGCTACTATTGTCACATACTGAGAGCCTCAACAATAAAAAGGAAGTAGCGAATTAAATTTTATACAATAAGACCCAGCCAGATGTCTCTTACAGTGCTTCAAAAGTGACATAAACATTGGTTAGAAATGAAGGATCTGTGGAGCCAGAAAAAAAAATGTAATACACATCGAGAAGAAACGAGAAAACGTGTTTCCAAATTTTGTTAATAATGTGAATAATTGTAATAATTGTACCATTAATATTCATTTCAATTAATATCACCGGATTTTTGTCCGGATTTTTGTAATATGTTGATAAAATCAAAAATTAAAGCTACTTATAATAATTTTAGATTATTATTTCCCTAGGGACTAAGTTGACTTACATCCTGTCGTTAAGGGCAACCAATATCTTGTTGAGTAACTTTCACTTACGTCTGTCAAAGCAGTGTCAAAATAGGTTGCTTACAATACAGGGGAGGTATTTTTGATTCGGTTATGACATCAACAAACAATTTACTCTTTGTGGATATGTTTATGGTGATGAATTATATAAAAAATGACGAAGGTTTTAATACAGCAGATATCAGAGATGCGAAACCAGCAATGTATGTATTTAAGTGTAAAATAATAAATATCTGTTTACAATATTCGAGGTTTAGGCCAACGTTAGCATTGTTATGAATACAATATAAACAAAGCCGAATCCATATCATGCTGCCTAGCATGATTTTTTTTTCATAATAATGATAATCAGGTTATTTGTTTATTGTGTTTAAAGCGTACATAATTTTTCATGTCTTCTTTGAACTAAATGAAAAATATAATTGTATGCATGTATTTGTTAATCATAACCGTATTTCGAACTTACATTAACTACACAACAGAAAAATTCGCTTTTTGATTTGGGCATGTTACGTCTTGCTTCTGTAAACCATCGTTTCTTACGATTATAATCCTCCCGTACGTACAAAAATTTTGTTTGGTGTACTTACAGATGTGTTCGTGCAACGAGGCACAGAACACCATTTATTCTGTGATCCACACATATTTGGTCATTCAAAAACATACGAATGCTTCTACTACAACTCTCGCTTGCAATTTTTTGCCTATAGCCACGTAAACAACACCGTAATAAAATTTAAACTCATTTAAGAGGCATCAATATCCTAGAAACAAGAATAACGCTAAAATATTTATATGCGGTGTGACGCCAGTCGGCCATAACCTTGGGAAAACCCGTTTGGGCACCAATTTTTAAACGGCTGTTTTTGCTTGATATATTCTTTTTCATATTTTTGGAATTTATTGTAAGATTTATAAGCATATAAGCCTCATATTATCGATTTTCTTAAAAACATGAATATACCAAATTTGACGTAGAATTTAATAATATAAGAAAAAATAGGTGTTTTAATTTATAAAACATTAATTTAGCTGTCATAACTTATTTTTGGGTCACCCTGTATACATGAAATTATAATAAAAAAAACGGCAGCTAAAATTAAAAATTAACTTGTCCAAGGTTTTTTGAAAAAAAAACCCTGTATATTTTATTTTATTGTTATTATTCCAATCTTCATGTTCTCACTTCAATTTTTGCGGACGTATATTTACGTCTTTGTAATTAACGAAAATATTTGGTTACATTAAAATACTAATTAACATGTTAGTCAAGTTTAATAGCAAGGTACTGTTGTAATGCACTTTCAGTAGGAGAAAATTGAGCTTTGTAGTCAATAGGATTTCGGTAGAAAAAGAGATAAACACCAAATTATATATCACAAGACTTAGTTAACCTTTAAGTTATCTAAATTTACATTTAATACAAACAGTTCATATCATAAACGTATTCTAAAATGCCACTTGCTTTGATTTTTACAGGTTAATGTAAATTATTTTCTCCGGTATCATTGTATTGTAGGTGGGAAAGACAAGGATCATCTAAATATAGATCTTGTCATAGAGATAATCAAGAGTAGAGTATTTTTGTATGTAAATTTATCTTTAAAAGAATGTGGAAGTATTGTAAAGTCTTCCTTTCCTGCGTTTGAATATGTACATTATAATAGGTGGTTCACACCTTCTTCAATGTTTTCTTTGTGCATTAACAAAAAATAATTTGTTCATGTCATACATGTACTAATATCGATATTACAATAGATTTTGCTGCGTCATTATTTCGACTTTATAGTCGAATCTTTTTCGCCTCTCTTATGGTTGCACAAGTTACTGATAGTAATAGGTCGATTTTAAAAATATATGTATTAACATAAATAAGAAAAGTGTGTGACTATATTCTCAAAATGCGGTAATTTTTATTAAAATATCGAGGTATGTTTCTAATTCTAGATTGTTTAAATAATTTATTCTTCTTTAATTAACATACAAGAAATGTAAATATAGCGGATATAAATACCGTTTAAAAATTTCAAAATCAGACTTAATGACTAATTTATGCACTTTTTCTTAAGCACCCGTGCGCCACTCTAAAGGGGCGCCAAACCAGAGGTTTGAAGCTGCGTTGGGAAAAAATAAAAAGAATATTTCTTTTATAAAACTCGAATTTTTAAACAATTTGCAACGAACAAAGCACCGAAGAAAAGGAGATTCGATCCATCTAATGTTGATTCCGTGTTATCAATTATGATATTATCCTTAATATCAATGAGGATTAGTGTAGCAATTTATAATATTAAAAATCGGTAAACTCCTTTACCTGGAACTTCCCTCGTTATGAATATTTCCTTTTGATTAGGAATAGTGAAGTGTTAGTTCAATACATAGTCATTTAGTACCATATGTATATACAGTCTTTTTAAAATTTTATTAGACCGCCATTTTATTCTGTTATTCCGTGAGAGAGTTGTAATGCACCAATTTACATGATTTTTTTTAAATGATCGTCTGGTGACCAAGACCTTTCAACACTATTTTTTGTTTTGTAAAGTGTTTAAAAAAATCGGGACAGTGATTAATCACGATTGTACTCAATTCAGTGGCGGCTCGTCGTAAACTTTTCAGGGGGGTCAATACATATAAACCAGTTTGTTACTTCGCAACCATGTCCAGACACATGAATCGTACATCATTCTACGAAAATATCGATTTACTTCTTTGGTTTTGTCTTTACCTGTTTGCTGAATTTTAAATTTCGGCAAAGGTCAACTACTGGTCTTAAATTCGAGTCGTTTTTTAAAGTTCAGCTCGCCATTATAATTGAAAACAGATTATAAAGTCTTAGTATTTTAAAACACTGTGGTTACCTTTCTTTAAAACATTAATTTAAATCAAAAAATCAACAAAAAAAAAGTAAAATCTTCAAAATAAAATCTATAAAAATACGCAATCGTAACCACAACCTATCACACGATCCACATTAACCACATCAACTGACAAAAATATTTAAGTTTCCTCGGCGCGGCTGTTGACCCAAACTTTGCCAACGTAAACCGTATCTTACCTATGCGCCTCTAAGCGAATTTGATCGGGAACACTCGGGAAAAACACTCCTCTCTTTATAACCACGAGGTCAACGCGGGCCGCCAGCCGTGGTCTATTCCAAATGAAACAAAACCTCTCCGGAAATTGCGGTGCGAGGCATGGATAGTGTGTCGCGGAATTAAGAAAACGGTCAACGAGTTTATACGCTTAGAATAATAGAGGGAATTTCCAAATAAAAAAAAAATTGAAAACATAAATTATGTATTATTTTATTTATTTGTTTCTGTTTGGAAATATTTATTGGGGGTCATTGGCCATTTGACCTATTGGAGGAGCCGCAACTGAACTACTCATGTCTCTTGACAAAAAATGCTAAAATTTGGCATACATATGGATTGTAGAATGTAGTGAGAAGTTCGATAAGAAGAGATTTTTCTCAAATTTTAAGGGCGTGAAACTGACCCTTAAATATTATCATATTTTTTATTTAAAAGACGGTTGATTTTTCGGAAAAACGCTTAAACATGTGTATCTTATTTTATTATTTTACATAGGTAGTTTAAAATGTCTTCAACATTTATACAGTGTGTTTCAAAAAATCGGGTCACTGACTAATTACTATTCTGCTCACACAGCTTGACTTAAAAAGCTGCATTTTGGCATACAAGTTGATTGTAGTGTGTAGAGGTTCGATAAGAAGGAATTTTTCAAAACTCAAATTTCAAGGGCAGTAAAGCCGACGCTTAAATATCTCAATATTTTTTATTTAAAAAACGGTTGGTTTTTCGGAAAAAAACGCTTAAGCATGTGTATCTTATTTAATTATTTTACATAGGTAGTTTAAAATGTCTTAAACATTTATACAGTGTGTTTCAAAAAATCGGATCACTGATTAATCCCTATTCTGCTCAAACAGCTTGACGTAAAAAGCTGAACTTTGGCATACAAGTTAATTGTAGGGTGAAAAGTTCGATAAGAAGGAATTTTTCAAAACTCAAATTCCAAGGGGTTGAAACCGACTCTTAAATATTTCATGAATAGGTATATCTTATTTAATTTGTTTCCATATTTTTAAAAATTATACAGGGTGTTCCAAAAAATCGGTCAATAATTTATAAAAAAAAAACTCCCAGGTGCCTGCTGACAAAAAGTTGAAAGAAAATAAAACAAAAACAAGGTTTATAAAGAGGTACTTACTTAAATAAAGCGGTTTAAGTACCTCTTACGCGGACGAAATCGAGGGTACTCGCTAGTATTATATCTAATTCTTGTGCAAACATTAAGGTCCATTGAATAAGAGTTTTTTACTTCATGTGTTGAACAGTTTATTTCGCCGCCATTTTATTCCTCCATCTTGAATTCGTATTACAATTTTTACCAGTTTATTTCTATATCATACTTAATTCTTGGCCGAAATTTGAAATAAAACTAACTAGTTTTTTCAGGCTGATTTTTTAAATTTTATTATGCGTCATTTTATTTTGCCATCTTCGATTCGTACCAAAATGTTACCAGTTCATTCTAATACTTGATTTTTGTGCAACATTTTAGGTAAAGTGGCTAATTAGGCTACCATATTAGATTATTACCAAAATATTATCAGGTCATCCCTAATATAATCCTAACTTTCGACGAAAATTTTAAATCAATCGGGTAAGTTTTCCAGTTATATCGCGAACTGGAATTGAAAAACGTGTTTTTTGACATCTAAAGACACTAAAACGTGAAGATCCCGGGAGTCTGATATTTTCTGGGACACAAACATTTTATTTTGCCGCTATTTTATTCCGCCATCTTGAATTCGTACGTCTATTTTATCAGGACTTCTATATCATACTTAATTCTTGTACAAAAATTGAAATCAATCTAATAAGCAATATTTTCAATCTAATTTTTGAAATATTTTATTATGCCGCCATTTTGATTCGTCGTCTTAAATTCATACTAAAATTTTTCCAGTTCATTGTTACATAAATCGTGATTTTTGTACAAAATTTCAGGTAAATTCGATAAGTAGTTTTTAGGTAGTAAATTTTTTAACAATTCTCTAGGCCCTCACTTTGTTTCACTGACTTGAATTGGAACCAAAATTTGTCGGTTTCATTCTACGTAATACTAGGTTTTTGTGCAAAATTAGTCATCAAGTAAATTGTGTAACTAGTTTTTTATTAATATATTTTGTAACCCTCTAACGAATTGAGTTTTAGTTTTTGAAATTTCTGTTGTTTCATTAAAAAATTAA
The DNA here is from genome assembly GCA_030620095.1 of Kuschelorhynchus macadamiae. Classification (NCBI taxonomy): domain Eukaryota; kingdom Metazoa; phylum Arthropoda; class Insecta; order Coleoptera; family Curculionidae; genus Kuschelorhynchus; species Kuschelorhynchus macadamiae. Next base: position 182,978 of record JAUTXW010000717.1, read on the forward strand.
AATCAAATATACCTGGCTGTTTCAAAAAACATGCGTCAACGTTTGAAAGGAAATTCTTTGTGAGAAAATAAGACGAAAAGTTCATTAATTGAGATTTGGATCAACCTCATAGGTATCTAAAGGCTATATTTTTAAAGTATTCAGCAGTTTTTATTTTTAACCTTTATCCTTGACTTTAATAAAAAAATGGAACGCCAATTACTTTTTAAAAGTCTACTGGCTTTATCATTTGGGACAAGTAAAAATACATAAAGAATGTCTCTGTGTATTTTTACTTGTATTTTTTGATCGATAAGTCGTTTAAGAGATCATAGTTCTCGGGATTAGAAGATGTCAATTTGAAATTACTATCTGACGTTTCGCTTCTGATTGCACGAGGCATCTTCAGGGATCTTTACTCCACCAGATCTGAACACTGTATGAGCTCGAAGAGATTCAGACGGGCTGTTATATCTGATTTGTGCTCGCCGAACCATGACTGTGTTAAGATCGCTTTCCACGTGTGATGTAGACCGTAACCCATATCTCTATTGAAATTTTTTGAAATTTCAATAGATTCTCTAATTTTTCGTTTATAAAATCCTGGAACCAATGCTAGAACCTTGTTTTTTTGCTACAGCCGATTGAACAATTTGTTTCTTTTTAATACATTGTTCATGTTCCTTAAGTCTAGTTGATATTGAACGTCCTGTTTCTCCCACATACACTTCTCCACAGGAGCAAGGAATTTTATATATTCCTTCTGTTTGAAAATGTACAATATCTTTCGGGGTTGGCAAGCATTGTCCGGTCTTCTTATGTATTGAAGATTGTACAAATGTTGGACCACCGAATCATTCTATTTTGTCTGCAGTGCCAGGTATGCCATGGGAAGAACAACACTACCTAATGTTGGCTCCTTATCATTCTCCTTTCGCGGAGTTGAATTACTATATCTTTTAAACGAACGCCTAATATCTTTAGTGCAATAGCCGTTCCCATCTTGATCAGAAATCGAAATGGCTCTAAATACTAGTGAGTTAATAACAGATTTTTTTTTGTGCCGGATGGTGGTGGGAAATCGCATTTAAGTATCTATTTGTATGCTTCGGTTTTCTATACACAGAATGTCATAAAGTACCATTTTCCTTTCTTTGAACACATACATCTAGAAAGGGAATCGTTCCATTAGATTCAATTTCCATTCTACATTTTATACTATGATGTTGTTGATTAGAGTGGTCCAGAAGTACCAGGAGATTTGGCTGTCCTAGACGCCAAACAACAAAAGTATCATATACATATCTTAACTAGTGTTTTGGTTTTAGTGGAACGGATGTTAAAGCAATATCCTCAAACGCCCTTATAAAAATATTTGCTACCACAGGTGATAGGGGAGATCCCATAGCTGCTGAGGTTTGTTCATAAAAAGTTCTTTGAAATATAAAATAAATAGATGTCACTGGGTCTAGTAAGTTGTTATCAAGATTATTATGTTCCAATATGTCTGATATAATGAAAATTGAGTCGTTAACAGAAACATTTGTGTAACGGACGGTTGCAGAAAGCTCAATTAAAGTTTAGAATGTTTAACGGAATGCCAAATTTGACAGCGAATTCCTAGATTTCTATAAGCAACTTGTCAAATCCGAAAACTCGGTTAAATATTCTAAACAGCAATTAATTTTTCTGCAACCGGCTGTCAGTATAGTGATTCTACATCGAAACTGACCAAAATATCCTCGGGATACAACTGGATTGACTTAAGTTTTTCCACAAAATGTGCAGAGTTTTTTATAAAAGAATCTTTCTCGGTAAATGGATTAAGAAAATTTGAATGTTAATTTGTATGTAGGTGAGTCTATTGCACTGAAGTGATACATTCGGAGAGATTCAGGCGGGTTTTTATATAAAATATGTTTAAAACTTGTGTTTTTCCTAGTTATCAGCTTTTTGTCTTTTACGCTGTCAAGAAAAGATATCAACTCATTAATGAACTGAATAGACTAGTTATATATAGAATGCATCAAGGCAATAATAATATATAAAGCAAACAAAAAAAAAAGATCTACAATAATAGTTTTAAACAGAAAAAATACTTATATATTTTTTTCAATCCTGGTATATATAATGTTTATATTATTGTGGAGATAATGACTTATGGGCACATTTTGTACAAACTGGAAACGTTTGCACTTTTGAACTAAATTAACCCTGAATATCAAAATTCATGTGAACTATAGAGCTGCCTGATAGAACAGATACAACTATCTCAAGCTGAAATAAATGCTTTAAAAATAAAGTTATCCTCTTATCTATTTAATAGTTTATGTAACTTAAGTATTGCATAATTTGGAAATTCCCCTCGACATGTTTAAAAATAGCCTGCATATATATATCCTATGATTTTTATATTCCAAATATTTTGATCGGCTGTCAGCTGTCTCGTGGGAAATAAAAAGTATGGTTTCTCCGGCGTGCCTGTGTTTTCGAATTCGAGATAAAGACACTCAATATTTTTCAAAGATAATAAAATATCTACTGGGTTGAACATAAGCTGAAATACATTGGCGCCCATGAACCTACTTTATGTCAGTCAATCGATATCGTTTTAATTTGCATCTATGAAAAGCAGGTGAATTATTATATAATTATTGTACATTACTAACGTTATGAAAATAAATGATATTTTTTTAAGCTCTTTAGGGTCTTCTTTTCTTTAGTTGGTCAATACTGAAATTTACTTTATATTCTTTAACTTGTGTTATGTTTATAATCCGTTTATTTTTAAATACACATTTAGTTTTTTACTTTGTGGCAAAATAAAATGTATTTTGAAATTAAAATTCGACAAACTTCATATAATGCAACAAGAATTTGGATTTATATAGACAAGTAAAAAAAAAGGATTACTTAGTGTGAAATTTCCTGTATCCCTCATTTAATGATTTACCTTCTTCGTGGTTTCCGCAGAGAACTATTTGGTTAATAGCTAGCAGTTCTAGGTATCTCAAATGTTGCAATTTTGTTATTTATACTCAACATAAGATCCCGCGTGTTTTTTATATCTATAATTTTTATAAACTGATCTGATCAAAATTTCCGAAGATCTTACAACAAAAAAAATAGCTCAGATTTGCCTATATTGCAGGATATGTTACAGACAACAGAGATCAGTTTAACAATCTTTAATTCAGCTTCACGGTGCTTTTCAGATAGGGGGAATGTCAAAGCTCTCTAGACGAAACTGTAGAAAGCAGATATTTTATAATAAAACGGATGATTCGAACTTTCGTGAATATCATGGTCGATCTGTGTCGGTTTTCTGTAAACCTACAAGTTCGGTTTGTTTGGGTGTTTAGTGATTTTAACATCGAGAAAGTTTTATTTATTATTTTAGTAACGGATTTTATGCTAAGAAGTAGATTGATTCATTTATCTAGAATTGTGGGTGCGTGGTTGCAGACCCATCAATAAAAGTTAAAATATCATCATCGTAACGAGACCAATGAAAAATTTGTTTACTTTAATTACTATTTACAAGAAAATATATTTGAAGGTTATCAAGAAAAATAATAGCAAGAAAGGGGTGATGGAGAATCCATAACTAACATTGTTAGTTGACGATATACAAAATTGTTGAACCGAAATATAATTTTTATAACCAAAATAAAATTTTTCATTTCAATTTGTAAATAGACAACAAATTGTTTATTTTAAAAAAGGCGAAGATTTGTCTATCAGAAAATAATTTCATTACATTAATTAACAACCATTTTAATAGTATTATAAAGACAACAAAATATAACATTAAAACATGCGAGAGTACTATTCAACAATATATATATATATATATATATATATATATATATATATATATATATATATATATATATATATATATATATATACATATATATACATATACATATATATATATATATATATATATATATATATATATATATATATATATATATATATATATATATATATATATATATATATATATATATATATATATATATATATATATATATATATATATATATATATAGATGTATATATATATATATGTATATATATATATATATATATATATATATATATATATATATATATATATATATATATATATATTTATATTTATATATATACATGTGTCCTGAAAAGTTCTGCTTCCGAAAATATTATTGGAAATATAAAACATAGTTCAAAATCAAAATAATACTGGTGATGCAGCCCCGGTAAAGCAAATCTTGCAGTACCTTAAGTAAAGTAGTTGCTGGTTCTGTAGGTGGTAAGTTTGTGCATATTGTATTAGCGGGTTGGCAGGTTCCGATCTTGTCACCCCTTTTGACTTGCTGAGAATGATGTTTAGCGTTCATCATTTTTACTTCGTGTTAATATTCTTGCTGTTAAAATTCCCTTTCATTTTTTCAAATGTGAACATTTTCCTAACCTATAAATTTAAAACTTTCAATTTTTGTCATACTTCAGTAAGAAAAAAAACCAATTGCTTATTGTCATTTGATATCAAAATTTTACACATACAAATATCTGCTTTAAACAACCATTTTTCTCAAAATTAGTACAAGTCTTTTTCGTGTTTATTATATGTAAGTCTAGACTGTTTAAATTTTAAGGGCCCTTGACGAAGAAATAAAAATATTTCCAACGCCTGGTCGAATAAAAATAAACCGTTAATAAAGACATTTCCTGGCCGAATTCCCCGTGATTTTTTCTTATATATATATATATATATATATATATATATATATATATATATATATATATATATATATATATGTTGATTTTTACTTTTTCACGGATGGAAAAATACAATGTGTTTTCATTCCGGGTGTACATCCGTTCACTACTGTCGTTCTGAAAAGAACAGTTTTGCTGACGTTTCGCCAAAATCACATTTGGCATTTTCGAAGCTTTCTTTCTCGCGTCCGAATAGAGACTGAAGTGTTGTCACTCGGGGCCGAAGGTTATATCTGCGCAGGCGTTGGTCGTTATTTATGTTTTCCGGATGGTGCTGTTGTTGTTGCGCTAATTGCGCTTAAGTTTTTGCGATTTTAGATTTGTTGATTATTGTCTTCCATACTGTTGGTAGTTTTAATGATTCGTTCCTTTTATTCAAATCACCTTGTTTTTCAATTTCCATGGCTTCTCGGATTATTCTGGTCTTATAATGTTCTATATTGGCAATCTCCCTACACCCATCCAAATTTATTTTATGGCCGGTTTCCTGATGATGTAGGAATAAAGCTGAGGTTGTTTGTTTATTTCTGATGCTGAGTTTATGCTCTTCCACTCTTGCTGATATTCGCCTGTTAGTTTTCCCTACGTACAACTTTTCACAGTCCTGGCACGGAATACTGTACACTCAGTGGTTTTCCAGTTTGGTTTTATCTTTTGGGTTTCCGAGTAGTTTACCTATAGTTGTTTGTGGCTTGTGTATTGTTTGTATGTTGTGTTTCCTCAGAATTCTTCCGATTCTGTCTGTTGTGCCTTTTACATATGGTAAGACTACTCGTTGCTTTCCCGGTTCATATTTTTTGTTGTTCGTTGGTCGGGAAACCTGTGCATTAATAGCTTTCTCTATGGTGCGATTTGTGTAGCCATTTTTCTTTAAAGTACTAGATATTACCTTAAGTTCGTTTTGTCTCGTCTGTGTTTCAGTTAGTCGCACGGATCTAGATATTAGAGTATTTGCCACAGCTTGAATTTGTGCTGGGTGATGATGTGATTTTGCATTTAAATATCTGTGTCTGTATGTGTTGGTTTTCTATACACGGTGTGTTCGAAATGTCCGTTATGCAGTTTTATGACCAAAATATCTAAAAATGGTAGTTTGTTGTTTTCCTCTAACTCTAGAGTAAATTGTATTCTGGGGTGGATTGAATTTACGTGAGTCAGAAATTTTTCGAGCTCTGCATGACTATGTTGCCATATAATAATGATTTGAATAAAAGGGACGAACATTAAAACTCCCAACAGTATGGAAGACAATAATCAACAAATCTAAAATCGCAAAAACTCAAGCGCAATTAGCGCAACAACAACAGCACCATCCGGAAAACATAAATAAGGACCAACGCCTGCGCAGATATAACCTTCGTGCCCCGAGTGGGGGTATAAAAGGAAGCGTCGCAGTCACCAACACTTCAGTCGCGAGAAAGAAAGCTTCGAAAATATATATATAAAAATATATATATAAAAAAAAAATATATATATATATATATATATATATATATCTTTTAAAAAGATTATATTATGTCATAGAACGATTATGGAGTATAATGGGTCTTTAAATGTGACGAAGATAAGTCAAAAAATGCAAAGTAGGTATTTCAAATTCTCAAAGGTCTCCCTTAAAGTTTTAGGACCTTTTTGTGAATATGGGATTTTGTGATCAGAAACATCATGTCAAATTTGTGGAATAATTAACCGAACCCATTTTCAATAAGAATCGTGATAGGCGATCTTTGTTCTATTGGAAGAAAATAGTATAATTATTCTATATTAGTCTGAAGACTAAATGTATTATTGTTTTCTAAGATTTAATTACTCAGTATTAAGTGTAATACTACCTAAGTAAAAAACCAGATCAATAAGGTAATTGACTTGACTAACCAACAGTTAAAACGTTAATACTGAAAATTAATTAATTAAAAGCCAGTATAAGGTCCCATGAGGAATCAATTGAGTAATACTCTTTTTTGGAAATCACATTGTTTAGAGGCAAGCAAAATAATTATTTAATTTGATTAGTACTCACGTCTCGAAAATGTATGGTTTACATATCTTACAAAACCATTCGAAAATTGTGGTATGCATTTTTATTTTAATTAATACTTTAAAACTCCATAAACAATCTTTATTTAAATTTTAAACGCTCTTTTTTATAATTATTCATTAATTATGTACTTGTCGCCAAGATAAAAGAGCCTCCTTATTATTCGCGCCTGCAATTGACTAGCGGTTTATAAATAATTCAGTTTGTGTAACTTGTTCCGTCGATTATACAATTATATAAACCTGATTTTTTTTCTTAATGGAATGAACCTAACTCCAATCTGCGTAATTAACGTCTACATCTTTATTTATTTACAGGGCTGATTATAAATCACTTACATTATTCCACTAATTTCCATTTAATTGAAATTTTGTTTATAAAAACCGAATGTCCTGTTCTATTATTTTGACATGTAAATAGTGATAAAACTGCTTCAAGTGAGCTTGGTTTTTTTCATCGAATTTAAATAATTTTAATAAAAAGTGCCATTGATATAAAAATATTTGGATCTCATAAAATTCCAAACATTTTAATTCAACAATACAATATAAACTACTAGTATATTATATTAATGTACAGGGTGCCCAGATTTCGATAGTTTTACGGAGATATTTGGAACAGGGTTACGATTCTCGCATCACTGTGCTACTACTTTGTGAAACGAAAAATGCGGTTATTAAAGTTTTCATAACCCGCTTTGTTTCTAAGATACGAGGTGAAATTGAAAATGTTGCATTTTGGGACCCTCCTCGTATCTTGGTTATCGTTTAACTTATCAAAAAAGTACAAAAGTTTTCTAAGGTAGTTCTTTTACCTAGAATTCAGTGGTGTTCTTTGATTTTTACTGTGGGTACTAATTTTTATGATATGAACAAAGTTTTCTTTTTTTTAATGGGACAACCTACATATTTTTAAATATTCTGTTTTTGTTTTCTACAAGCGTTTTACAAATATATAACACTCTGTTTGTTTTCAATATTAAGTTTAATATTAGCACATCAAAAGGCCAAAGTGAACATTTGAAATAACAAAAGTAGTTTATGTCAAAATAGCGAACGTCTTTGCTGTATTTTTTCTCGATTTGCGTTAAAACTTTTTAATAACATTAGGCTTCTCAACTATGGTCGAGAGACAATGCAAGATTCGAAAATTATGAAAAATACGACATGGTCGTCACATATATCCAGAGTAACGAAAACGCAGATGAAACTTTGAAACTATATTTAAACAGGTAATATTATAGATATTTATTTTCTTATTCTGGTTAAATATTTAAAATATGATATCTTTGTAAAGTAAATTCAAAATTAAAATCAAATTTAATTGAACATAGCTCGTTTGTCACGACCTAACCCCTACAACAAGTAAAATTGCGATATTGAATGTGTTGGCTTTGGTCGAGACAGTTCCAACTAGTTCTTGTCGAAAAATTGATTCTTCTATCGGCGTTGTTAAATCCAGGGTTGAAACAGTTTTAAAAAGACACAAGTTTAAACCATATAAATTTCAGTTTGTACAAAACTTACATCCTGGTGACGCAGAACGACGACTAGAGAATTCAAATTGGTATTTGCCAATGCGGGACATGGTCATTAATTTTAAAAGAACGGTCCGATTAGGCGCATTTTACCAGTGCTGGTATTTTGAACCGGCATAATGATAGGCTTTGGTCTTAGAAAAATAAGCATGTTATATTTACATGTGAAAGGCAAGACAGGTTTGGATTTATTGTTTCATGCTTCATTTTTGGAAGAAAAATCGCCTATAAAATCTGTGACGACACCCTTACTGCTAATGAATACTTAGAGATTCTGAAAATAGTTGTACCTGAAATAACCGAAGATGTTCCTTTAGTGCTACTCAATTTGTATTTGTAGCAAGACGGCCATAATGCATAATGAGATAGTGAGAGACTATCTAGATGCATACTTTCCAGGCGACTGGGTTAAAACCAATGGACCTGTAAAATGATCACCTAGGTCACCCGATTTATCGGTTCAGGATTTCTTTTTGTAGAAATACCTTCAAAATAGAATTAATACTAGACAGTATCAAACAATAGAAGAGTTGAGATAGTTGCAGCGGCAGCCATTTATTGTTTTGTATGCCTTGAGGCTATTAGTACTTTCAGATTCATTTTTATGTATAATTATTTTAAGTAGTTGTTAATAATTTAAGTTGCTAATAAGTAGGCAGGCACGTAGGGGGGTCCTGGGTGTCTGGACCTGCTTCTTACTGCTTTTCGTGAGATTTGACCATTTGGAGCATCCCACCCCCCCCCCAATTCTGGCTACGTGCCGGTATGTGCGTATTAAAAATTGAAAATTTAAATCCGTTTGGGCCTTCTAAGATTTATTTTAATATAAAGTGCTAATATTGCAATTAATACTGGAAAGAAACATACCGTGCTATATGTTTTTGAAAAACTCTTAAAAAACAAAAACAGAATATTTAAAAATATATAAGGTGCCCCATTTAAAAAAGCCTAACTTTGGGTCATATTATAAAAATGACTACCCACAGCTAAAATCAAAATACACCACTAGATTCTACGTAAAAAACTACCTTAGAACCACTTTTTCCTTTTCTAAGAAGTTCAACCATAACCAAGACGAGGTCCCAAAATGCCACTTTTCAATTTTACCCTGAATCTTGGAAACAAAGCGGGCGATGAAAATTTTAATTACAGCATCTTTCGATTCACAAAAAAGTGGCATGGCGATGTGAAAACCGCGATCCTGTATCTTTCTAAACAGCTGGGGTACCCCGTAAAACCATCGAAATCTGAACATCTTGTACAGATTAACCACTTATATAGTGAACCTTAAATTATTAAAAAATCTTTATTATATTAACAACGTTTTTATAACTAACATATTCATTTTTAGCTGGACAAATAATAGGAACGTATTTTCCGTCAATGGCCCCAAAAAAGTTATGAAGATGAAATTTGTCTTTATTATCCAAAATATAGTTTCTTTCTTCATTTCACACTGAAACGTCAAAAGCCGTGGCCTTTATAAAGTGTTGGCCGGAGTTCGTAGTTCGGAGCCCACGTTAAGCTGTTGGTCCCGTCCTATCCCGCCTCGCTGCAGAAAAAAGAAGTTAATGGTTAATAAAAGATATTTTATGTTAGCAAAAAATAGTGTTTAAAAAATCAGGCTCGAAAGTATAAAACTTTTATAGAAGGTAAATCCTGAGCGAAAATCGAAAAAAAAGGAATTATCTAAAAAGACGAAATATAAACCATCCCTGTATAAAATAGAGACAATTAAGTACAAAAAAACTATCTCGTCTATTTATTTAAAAAAATAAAAACATTTTATGAAACGTTTAAAAATTGTATCCTAAACTCTTAGATTTTCGGACATTAGAAGTATTAAATTCTCACTTGAGGAGATGCAAGATTTTCGTCATGTAATTTTGTGTAAAAAATATAGTTGCATTTAGAACCTTTGCATCTTTATATGAAAAAAATCGGTAAATTTACTTTACCCGGAACTTCCCTCGTTATGGAACCCTTATTATGAATTATAAAGTGTGGCCCAATTTAGTTCAGTAGATAATCAATTAGTAACACAATTTCCAAATATTTTTATTGGGCGCCATTTTGTACCATCCTATTGGATTCCGACCAAAATTTTTCCAGTTTCTACCTATGCTACATTTGATTTTTGAGCATAATTTAAAATAAATTCCATAAGAAGTTTTTACATTGATACACACACCTCCATTTTGTTACGTCTTGTTAAACTCCTACCAGTTTATCCCTATATCACATTTAATTTTTTTCAAAATTTAAAATCAATTAAATAAAATTTTACATTAATTTAAAAAAAATATATTTGGCAATTAATTGTGATATAGAGATATATCACAATTCATGCTTGCACAAATATTGAAATTAATCCAATGAGTAGTTTTTCTCTCTCCGATTTTTTAAATATTTTATTAGGCCACCATTTTGTTTTGTTGCCTTATATTCATACCAAAATATTATCAGTTTATTCCTATGCAACCCTTGATTTTTGTGCAAAATTTGAGGAAATTGGATAGTTTTCTAGTAATCATTTTTCAACGTTTCACTAGGCACTGGATTTTATTACCAGGTCATCCCCATATGACCGTTAATTTTTTATTAAAATTTGAAGTCACTCTGATGAGTAGTTTTTAAGCTACGTCGCGAACTGATAGGCAGACAGACGAGCTGACGGAATTGATAAAAATATTTTTTGGCATCTAGGGACGCAAAAACTCGAAAATATATAAAACCTGAGAGGGTTGCAAAATATTTTATTTGACCGCCATTTTGTTTGTCATCTTGAGTTAGTACCACAGTTTTACTAGTTACGGCTAACTGTGACATACAAATATTATGAGAATATCTTAAAATGACAAATGTGTTGTTCTCGTTTTTTTAAATTATTTTTAATAGAAATAATTTTTTTTTAACTTTCTGAGGTGTCACAATTAAACTATGTAAAATTCTAAATGTGACACCTTTTGGGTGTAATTGTGACAGTGCGCTAAACTACGCCTTTGGATGTCTTATGCTGATTTATTTTAATTGTGATATATTAGAAGTCACAATAAAACAAATTTTTTTTACCCTGTCACAAATAAACTTTTATTTTAACTTAGATGATAGAACACACATATGTATAAATAAACATAGAGGAAACGTTATAAGAGTATTTCAAGTTATGTATTCAAAAACAAACAACTGTTTAAACTACAACGAATATAAATACAAACTAAAACGTAAATTCATTTTTGTTTTTATGAAACAATAATAAAAAAATACAGACACATTGAAAAGTAAAAAAGTCAAAATTTATTGAACAGAAAGTCCATCGAACTGAGCACAGAAACGGAATCTCCCGCGGCGGTCTTCAGTGGGAGGATGTATTACTCGCAATAAATCCTCTGTTCTGATATTATCTAGGTCTTGAACATTGGGCCAAATAAAATATTCACCTTTCTTTGTTAGAAAAGTTGCTTTGCTTGCGCTTTCATCTGAGACTTCCAAAACTTTACCTCAGAAATGCCTTAGTGTTTTTTTGTGGCATAAGTGGCAATAATCCATGAACCGGCTTTTAAAGAAACATCAAACTGATAGTACCCGTCTTTTTCATTTTCACTATGTTCAGACTCATATTCTATTTCGGAATCACTACTTTCGCTTTCTTGTATATTTCTGCATTTTACGACTTTTTTCTGTTTCCTAGCCGCCACCGATTCTTCAAGTTGCTTGAGATAATCGTCTGTAATAATAACATCTGCGAGGTTGCTATTTAAAACTTTTCTCTTTTTTACTGGCGCGCTTGTTGGCCTTGCTATTTTTGTCAATAACAGTTCTTGAAAAGAAACATTTCTTTCTTCACTCTGCTTACTGGATTTAGTAGTATCTTTAGATGTTGATGCACGAGTGGGTTTTGTGGAACTTGCTTCATTTATCTTCTCTATCTGTTGCTGTTGAAATTCGTTATTTTTGGACTGATCTGTATTAATTGACGTAAAGTTAGAAGTCTTAATCGCTTTCCGGTTAATAGGACTTTCGTTAGGTTTTTTTATTAAATTTTTTGGCATATTGCTCCAGATTTTTCCTACTAGAATAGAAAAATCTGCCTTGCTCATTGCTAAACCATAATGTACTCTTTGCCATAGTGTTACTTCCTAATCCCAATTTTTCTTAAAAGCTCCGAATGGTATTGCGTCAAGTGACTGCAATACATGTGGAGTATGTGGTGGGAGTTTTAGCAAACGAATACTATCTTCTTTTCCAACTTTATGAGATCAATGGATACATGTTATGTATGCCCATCAAACAAAAGCGGGAGAGGGCGTTCTTTTGGGCAGAATTTTAAAAAATGATTTTTGAACCAGGAATGAAATGCATTTTCTGTCAGCCAACCGTGTGGTGTTGCAGCGTATCCGGTGTGCGGAAATACTTCTTCTGGCATCCATGCGTCCCAGAGTGGACTTGTACAATATAAATGGTGGCAATTTATCACCACAAACTGATACACAGAATCGTATTGAGGTATTGCTTCTTCCCTGCCATGAGTATGTCTAAAAACTGGCTTGTTTCTTTGCGCAACCACTTTTGTGTTTGAAGGATCAGTGCATAAAGATGTTTCGTCTAGGTTGAAAATTAGTTGTGGGCGGTCAAATAAATTTAAATCCTTGAGAGTTTCTTCATATAGATCGAAAAATCCATTTATAACATCAGGAGTAGTCTGTTCCGTACGAATACTTTGCCTCTTGATGGGTTTCTTACATGACAAGTGATGTCTCTTGCAAAACCCAATAAACCAATCATTCTTTGCTACTCCGTTTTTAAATCTTGTGTTTATATTGTTTTGCTGCACGAAAATACCTACGGTATTCAACACTTCCTTTCGCGTGAGCCCGAATCCCCAGTTATTTAATGTCTCTAAGTGTTGAGCTAACTCTGTTTCTGTCTTTTGCGATAGATCTGGCACTCTTCCAGGACGATCTGTTCTTGAAACTGGCCTGTTTTTCCATCCTTTGCATCTAGCAATCAACCTGCTTCGAGGAACATGATACACTTGTAAAGCTTTTTTATAAGACATATCGCCCTTTTTAACTGCTGTTATTGCATTATTCAGGTCGTCAGTGCTGTAAGATTTGATTTTTGGTTGCTGCTTTTGGCGATTCATTGTAATATTCTGAAAAAAAAGAAATGTTGATAAACGGCGCATTGAAAAAAAAAAAGTTCGACAGTGTCACAATTAACCACCACAAAAAATCACAATTGAAACTATACAATATTTCCGCTGTGTAATTGTGACCAAAACATAGGTCTAATAAGATTTAGAGGTTGGGTAGTATAAAATATTAACAATATTAGCCTTATACTCCATAATAATGAAAATAACTATCCCCCAATCACTATTGTTTTATATATAGACAACTTAACACACTTCTAACTTAAATTATTGAAAGTATGATATTTACCTTATTTGCAAATGACCTTCGACGATGCACCCGCCATCGACAAACGTTTAACAGGGAATACGTACCCGACAGGATTCAAAGGTGGCGTTGCCGCATCCTCAATATTTAACTTATTTATAGAGAAATGGTGATGTGTCACATTTAGCCGGCCGTCACAATTAGCCGAGTGCACTGTACCACAATTAGTTATGGCACACAATTTGAAATCACTCAATTAAGTAGTTCTTTTCAGGTTGAATTTTTAAATATATTATTAAGCCGCTATGTTGTTCCGCTGTCTTGGATTCATACCAAAAGTTTACCAGTTGATTCCTACATAATACCTGATATTTTTGCAAAATTTGAGATAAACTGGATAAGCAGGTTTTTAGTAATAATTTTAATAGGCCGCCATTTTGTTATGACATTGGATTTTTGCCAAAATATTACCAGGTCATCGCCATATGACCCTTAATTTTTGGCCAAAATTTGAAGTCAATTTGGCAAGTAGCTTTTTAGCTATGCCGCGAACAGAGAGATAAAAAGACCGACTTTATTTCCGTCGTAAAAGGCAAGTATTAAAATCGTATTCAAATCTTTACGTTTCAGGATCTCTAGATGCCGAAAAACATATTTTCTCGATTCCGTCTGTCTGTCTGTCGGGCTATCTGTTCGCAACATAGCTAAAAAATTACTTGCCCGATTGACTTCAAATTTTGGTCAAAAATTAAGGGTCATATGGGGATGACCTGGTAATATTTCGGTAGAAATCCAAGGTGGCAAAACAAAATGGCGGCCTAGTGAAATGTTAAAAAAAATATTACTAAAAAAGTACTTACCCAATTTGCCTAAAATTGTGCACAAAAACCAAGTATTATACAGAAAACAACTGATAAAGTTTTGGTATGAATCTTAGATGGCGGAGCAAAATGGCGGCTTAATAAAATATTTAAAAATTCAGCATGAAAAAAATACTTAATTTCATTTTCAAATTGTGTGCCATAACTAATTGGGTATAGCTCTTATGCAATTTATCTCAAATTTTGCACAAAAATCAAGTATTATGTAGGAATCATAATTAAGGAAAATGGCCGCTTAATAATATATTTTAAAATGACAATGATTGCTTTCTCCCCATACTAACTAACTCCTAATACTTGTTTCTCGATGCCAAACCTATGAGTGTTCTTATGTTGGAAGAAGCCAGTCATGATCTTTAAGTTGGGTTGATCACATAGTACTATTACCATTTCCCCGTTATCAATAAGTGTATCGTCTATAAATTTACCCCCAACATGGTCGTTGGTTTTTTTTGCAGTTCTACCATTCAGATCTGCCATCAGAATTATTTCTCTTTGGTTGCCTGTTAAGTTCAGAATTTCGTTCAGGTGTTCGAAGAATTCGTCTTTAGCATCTCAATCATTGTTTGGGGCATATGTTCCAACAATAGTTATTTTATGTCCTCGGTGGTCAAGGTTGGTTGTAAGGATTCGGTCGTTTACAGATTCCCAGTTTGTAATTGTCTCTTTATAAATTTTCTTGATTAGTATGGACACTCCTTTTGCCGTTCGTTCTTCTTTGAGTACTCCAGTGTGTATATGAATAAAGACTCCGTATTCTTCTATTCCTGAGCATTTCTTTTTGGTTTCTGCTAGTACGACTAGGTTTACGATTTTGTTATTACGTTTGATGTTACTCATATTATCTTTTAGCTGTTGAATATATATTCAATGTTCCATAATTCATATCCGGTATCTATTGCAATTCTCGTCGTGTAGGGTTCTGACATTTTATTTCTGGTGCCATTTTTTTGCTTCAAATGTTAAAGGACATTTCGTTATTCAAATAGCCCCAGTAAACAATACAAGCTTAGTTTTTAAATGTTTGTGTTAGCTCAAGACCACTAAAATTCAGTGAGTCACTTATGTGAAACATTCTTTACTATACATATAAAATTGAAGAATACATTGTAACAGGAGATTTGTTAATATAACGCCAATCTTTAGTATTAGCTACACTAATAAATTCATCAAGATCCTTAGCTTGAATTGTAATATCACAATAGACCACCTAGTAGGCATCTTACACTAAGTGTTATCCGGTACAGGTTTAAATTTAACTTCTGTCATACAATAAATAAATTGCATATTAAACGCATATTGCATAGGACGATTAATACGTAAAGCAATATGTTTTAATCAAAACAGAAAAGACAGGACTTATTACAAATGTGCTTATTCGTTTATGCGTTATTCGCATATTGCAGAGATCGGTTTTATAGTGTTTGGCTGTGATGCTATTTATATGCAGAAAATGATTTCAAAAACATTCATTACTTGATTGAAATTAATCTGAGGACCCGGGTGATATCAATGATTTAACAGCATCTTATACTTGTGATACAAAAGTTATTGTTTTTAGATTACTATGCACTTTAGTTTTCGGTAATGTATATGCTTAGGAACTTTTTGATTTTTAGGAACGTGTGTGTGTGCTTGATTAGCTATATATCCAATACATTCCTTTTTTATATGAACTGTGAGAGTTTATTGAAACACTGTTAAAACGAAATAAAATAAGTCTATTGAACTAATACTAATACAAATCTCAAGAAACATAAAGTTCCACCCCCTGTGCCAAAATTTCTCGCTTTGATTGGTCCTATTCGTTGGCAAAAGGGATTTTTTTTCTGTCTTCGTAAACTTTCCCATGGTCAAAATAAAAACATTCAATACAGATAGTAAAATGGGAATTTGGAGAAAGCTTTACTAAGAAGGGTCGTTTCGGTATTTTCCTATCATAAACTCTAAATGCAATAAACAGTTTACTATCGGTGATGGTTCCTACTTATGGTCCGGATTATCGTACAAAGAGGTGTTGTTAAAATAAAAATTAACGGATAGCATACAAGAACCTTAAAACTAAATTAGACTCTAAATGCCGATGGAAATTCCCACTATTATGTACAGAAAACTAAGTACCTACAAATTGTTACATTTCTCAATAGCAATAGATAATTAGCCTAGATTAAAAAAGTAAATGTAAAATAAAATAAATATGTACAGTATGTTATGCAGTAACAATGAAAAGAAAAACAAATATATACAGTGTGATATGCGCAAATTTTAACTTTGGCAGACAAATGTGGGAGACATTCAGTCGCCACAGATTTTTTGATTAAGATATATCTGGTTCCCTTAATAAACTGCATTTCACACTAAGTAAAGATTTCCCGTTGATTTTTATGCTATATTATAGATCAAATAATTGTTTAGGGCAGTATTTATAATGCCTTGATAAGAATATTGACAACAGGAATAGGTAACCTAGTACTTATGAATTTTCAGATTGTTCGGGTATTATTAAAAATATTAAGATTTGACTGGGCCATATAAAACTCAGTGAGTTTCAAAGAATTTCCTAGAAACAAGGTACTTATTGCCTTATGTTTGTGTTGTGTTAAATAGTAAAAAGTTCTTGTTCTGACTTCGTTTTCCGAAAAACAAAAACTTGGGAACGCGGTGACATAATACCAGACCTGGCATAGTCGTTATATCAAAATAAATATGCCAGATGAGGCAAAAAAATTAGAAAAATGTACAAAATAACTTTGGCAATTCTACATCGATCGACCTATCATTATGAAAATATCTGTACAAATCAGTGAAAGCAGGGATTTTGCAATAAATAAATTAGATACATTAACTTTTCATGATCAATACGCCTAATCAGGCGAGTTATTATTCATATAACACAAAGGGTATCAATTGGTCATTACTTTAAACTGCAATAAAAGACCCCACTACAATGTATTTTATAAGAAATTACCCCGAGAAAGACGTTTGATTTGTTTGTTTTAATTATGCAGAAATGTAACCATAAATACCATTAAAAACCTTCACAGAAAAGCCACAAATGAAAGTTGGGACAGGAAATGCAACAGGACAAATGCTCAGATGCGTGGGTCAAGATCTACAAAAGCCTGGGAAGATATAAGTTCCCTAAATTTACCTATCACCAATAAAGAAAATCTTCCAATAATCAATATCCAAAAATGGTAGGATTATTACCAATAGGAACTTACGGACAGCCTACACCGTAAAGTCTCCAGGAGCATACCGAGCCGAGGGAGCTTACATTCAAGTAACATCATAAAACATCTCTATAACGGTGCACGACTTGGCTTAAAATGGGTCAATTGCTCTGCGAACGAATTAAGATTACCAAGGATGTTGTTTTAGTCCAAAAACATAAGACCAAGTGGAAAGCGGTTGGTACAGTACCATTCTGGAAAGTATTATTGCAGCATGGATCCGAAGTATGGCAGCTACATCAACAATAACAGAAGAAACCTTTAGACACAGAATGTATTTCTGGCGTAGGTCGGCCAGAATATTTCGAATAGAAATGAAAGAATTTGTGAAATAAAGGATGTAAAAAAGAACATAGTAGAAAATATTGAAAGTAAACCACTTCAGTGGTTTGGTCAGGTAGAATAGATAGAATTCTAAAAATGATAATGAAGTGGACACGCATTGAAAGATGGAAAAGGGGCCGACCAAAAACAACGTGGATGCAGACCATGTCCTGTAGAAACCTTGCTGAGGGAGACTGAAAAATATTTATCTGATGATTTTTTATAACTGGTAGAATCACATCTGGGACTTCTCGTCATAACCGTTATGTCTAAAGCCTGCTACTTATTATTCGTCCATTCGCTCTTTCGACCGCATACATTCGATTCTTTAATCATATGAATGAACGCATGGGCGAATCAACGACGAATATTTCATTCACACTATTCATCAATTTTTATTTAATTCGTTCGCATCGATTTCATGCATTTTCAATGTGTGAAAATATACAAAAAAGCAAATTATTATGTTAAAATTTATCTTTCTTTGTGGCATGTTTATCTAGATCTTGTGTACTAGACAAAGAAAACCCCAATCAAGAAGTAAGATCAATATATTTTATAATAAATATGTTAAAAAATATTTAGCAGTGCTAAAAATTAGATAAGTTGTTGTCATTAGAAAAACATATCGTACCTTTTCCGTCAATTTATTGTAAGTAACAAGAAGCAAATTTTAAAGAAGTAGGTTTTACTGCCTAATATTTTACTACAAATTGGCAATGAGTTAAATGTGCTGTAAGTACATAATATATTTTATAAATGACCCTAAAGAATTATTATCTAATACAAATTTACTTCAAGGCTAATTTATAGAAAAAATAACGCAAATATGTGTAGTTGTCGCTTACAATAAATTGGTAGAGAGCTCGTTTAACTTAGAAAAGGAAAATAAAAAAATCTATAAATTTTCTTTACCCGGGTCTTCCTTCGTTATGAGTATTTCCTTTTATTAGGAATAGTGAAGTGTAATCCTATATAATTCCGCACAGTTTTATTGGGCGCCATTTTGTTCCACCATATTGGGTTCGTACTAAACAGTTTCTACATATGCCATACTTGATTTTTGAGCATAATTAGTTTTTACACTGATATTTTTAAACTGCCATTTTGTTGCACCATCTTGAATTCGTACCACAACTTTACGAATCTATTTTTACATCACATTTAATGCTTGCACAAAATTTGAAATCAATCTAATTAGTACTTTTGTCAGGTTAATTTTCAATTTTTGACAAAAATTTGAAGTCAATCGAGTAAGTAGTTTTTTAGCTAAGCCGCGAACTGACAGACTTACCGACAGACAAACCAACGGAATCCAGAAATCATGTCTTTTGGTATCTAGGGACGCTAAAACGTGAAGCTGTATAAAACCTGAGTGGGTAATTTTTTTCATGACTACGAACATTTTATTTGGCATCCATTTTTTCGCCATCTTGAATTCGTACTACAATTTTACTGGTTCATCTTTATGAAATACTTAATTCTTGCACAAAATTTGAAATCAATCTAATAAGGCTTTTCAGGCTGATTTTTTAAATAGTTCATTAGGCTGTCATTTTCTTTCGCCATTTAAATTGCAAGTCAATCTGGTAAATAGTTTTTTACAGTGAGACAAACTCACGGAATCGAGAAAATATTGGCATATTTGGCATCTAAAGATGCTAAAACGTGAAGCTATGTAAAACCTGGGAAGGTGATTTTTTTCACAACTACAGATATTTTATTTGGTCGCAATTGGTCAATCGGGTAAGTAGTTTTATAGTCACCTTCCGAGATTTTTGCACATTTTCACGTTTTAAAATCTCTAGAGGCCAAACAACATGTTTTCTCCGTCATTCTATCTGTCGGACTCTCAATATATCAGAGGGTGAATTTTTCACGATTATAATACTTCCCTTTTACGAAAAAAGTAAAAATAGTGTACAAATTTGCCTTGATATCACAACTTTATACCGATCATTTTTATTTAAAATGGAGCAATCATAAACATCTATAATCCGCCACAAAATAAACGTTCAGCTATCTCGTTACCCAGGGTTGCGTTCTGAAGTTGTTACAGAATACACATTTCGTTGATTTTTGTTATCATTAAGTTAATTCCAGCGTTAAAAACCCGTTCGTAATATTAGTACATTATTTTTCTTATCACGAAATATGATTTATTGAGTTTTGGGTGATTACAACAAAACAATTCACTATAGTTTAAATTTAGACCGTGCCTAACTTAACAGTGATAGGTTTAAAATGTCAGTATCAAGAATTGAACGAATAATTTTTCTAAATGTCACAATTACAAAATGGCAGTGATACAAGTGAAACATAACTTGCGAACTAATAGCCGGTTGCACAAAACTTTTAATCGCGTAATAAATTTAAGTGACGTTTAGAATAATTTTTGACGTTGACACTCTTATGTAATCCGTCACACTCTCAGCCGTCTGATAGACCTAAACCTTTTTAGTGAATAAAGGGGTAACATTTTTAAAAAAATTACCGTTTTGCAAACGATTTTAAATAAGGTTTTAAGTTAAGATTCCTGTATATAACTGCCCCCATTAAAATTATGTTGCAAAATAAAGTGTTTCCATAACTTTTCTTTTTATAACGCAGTCCTGGCTAAAACACATAGTTTGTAAGTCCTAGACGCTGGCAGAAATAGCATTACTTTTTTATTTATGGACAGGACAGGGCCGACATCAAGCATGAGCAAGAAGTGCACCACACACAGCCCCGCGCTTTAACCGGTAGCAGCTTTTCGTTTCAACTGATAGTCGCTTATTTTCATCCTAGCATAAAAATGACGAAAATTTAGAAGAATATGAGTTTTCTGGAGGTTTACCGTTAATTAATTTTCAGGTTATTTTTACAGTATTCTTCCAAACTTTTTGAACATAGTTAACCTTACATATATGTTTTCAATAGGCAAGAACTTCCTGAGGTTCCTTGCACATCAGTCATCTCGGTGATTTTTTTAAAGTCATGATTTTAGTTTTCCTTCTGTAGACTGCATATAACTGTATCTTCTTTAGAAGAAAAACGCGAAAATTGAAAATCATTAACAAATGGAAAAAATGTTTTTAATTTTTACATATTACTTTAGAAAATACATTTTAGAAACAAGTATAATTTTAAACTGCTCTATGTTAGAAAAAAAAACTGAATTTGCCACTTCACTGGTTTATGCTATTTTATATTATATTATATCAGATAATCGATAATAAAGTCGGACTTTATGGTTCATTTTAATGATTTCCGTTATGCTAAATCGACAGTGTAAGTCAATGCCAATCGGGGTATTTGCCAGCGAAGTAGTTGCTTCTGTGATTCCATTTTGTGCCTTCGTCCTACACGGGGCTCGCTATGGCGGCCTGATGAGCTCTAAAAACAGCGAAATCGCGACCATCGCAAACCAACTAAAATGAATCTTTGCGCCTATGGCATTCAAGGTCATGTTCCAGACAGGGATCTTGATATCCTTGCTCAGACATTGGTTTGACGTGAAACAAAAATATATTAACCCTATATCTTCCAGTTAAAATCAGTAATTAACAGTGTAATCCAATGCCGGTCGTCGTATTAGCCAGCGAAATAGCTGTTTCTGTGATTCCATTTTGTGCCTTTGCCTTACACGGGAGTCTATGGCAGCCTGATGAGCTCTAAAAAGAGCGAAATCACGATCGTCGTTTGACTGAAATGGATCACTAAGCCTGCGGCATTGCAGGACATGTTCCAGATAGGGATCATGCTGTCCTTGTTCAGACGTTGGTGTAACGTGAAACAAAAATATATTAACATGATCCTTCCACGAAAGACAGAAATCAACAATGTAATCCAATGCCGGTCGTGGTATTAGATTCCTGTGATTCAATTTTGTACTTTAATTATAATTACCAACAATTTTTACGTAAGTTTTTTACGTGATGACATACAACAGGAAAGAAAACCAAAAAAAAAACATATTTATGTGCGATTTTCAAAAAAAAATGTTCGTATTGGGTATCATTCCGTCAGATTTAGATTTCAATATATTTATTTTGCGTTACAATAATAATGTATATTTATTGTGTGCATCGAGACAAGAAGTAATTACATTTTCAAGATTAATAATATAGATACTTTAAAAATTATTACGAATTAGAAAAATAAACCAATTTTTTCTTTATTCTTACGAATTACAGAAACCAACTAATAAAGTTGTCTGATTATATATTCAATATTTGCTGGGTTGCCGTCTTTCATTATTCGAGATTCACCTTCATGACATTTATTACCTTTTTCATCTAATGAATAATTAATCACTATTTTTATTGTGTGAGATATTGTCACATTGCCTGTAACTTACCGCTTTTAGAATGTTTTGGCATACACGTACAGAATTGTCCAACAAAGGATAAACACCCTTATAATTTCTTTATTTTAAAAGATATTAAACAATGGTAAAAACAAAAGTTATAGGGATATATAATATATATAAGGGCAATGTTTCAAAAAAACAATTGATCATCAAATAAAAAAAACTTCGCGAAAAATTATGGTTATTTTGCTAATTTTAAATATATATTATTGCATTTTTGAATTCTCTCGAAAATTCTATACACTTTGGTGTAAGATTTTACACCTTAATACTTTTGGAGCTATAAACAGTTGGAAATCTGTATTTTGGCTATTTTGCATTTTTGTTAAAGCTATTGGATGGAAACAAAACTTATTATAAACAAAATCTAGGTTTCAAAAATGCATTTTGATGTTTCTGTGAGTTTTCTTTATAGCCCAATAGGAAAAATCTACTACATACTCTTTTTTCTGTATCATCAGATAAGATATTTTGTGATTTTGTAAGATTCTCTTTACAGATGTGTAAGACATGCTAAGGGCTTTGCTCCAACAATTGGTACTTTGATTTGGATTTTCATAAACGGAAAACAAAAATTGTAGCAGATTTTCCTCATTGAGAAGAGTCTTAATAACAACTGGATACCTGTCAAAATACTGTTTGGTTGCCGTGAACAAGTTAATCAATCAATTTGTCAAATTTACGATAATTTACTTTTTAAAGAATATTATTTTATCATTAGGTATTAAAGATGAACAGAAACGTCACACGTTATTCAAAACGACAGTGTCTGGACAGTTATCCCGATAGACGACAACCTGGTTTAAGAACATTTAAAAAAATAGGAGTTAGATTCAGTGAAACCGGGAATGTGGATTACAAGAAGAGAGTCGTTGTTAACAAGCCTGTTCTCAATGAGGAAAATCAGCTACCAGATTTGCTTTACGTTTATGAAAATTTAATTCAAATGAGCAATTCTCGGATCGAGTTCTTGGTATGTTTTACATATCTGTGAAAAGAATCTTACAAAATCACAAAGTACATCCCTATAGTATTTCATATCACCAAAAGTTACTACCTGGTAATAAAGAAAAAAGAAACCCTGACTTTTTGCAAGTGTGTTATTTACAGATGAGTCTACGTTTAGGAGTGACCGTATTGTGAACCGACATAATTTAAGGTACTACAGTCAACAAAATTCTAATTAGTGAGGTCAAATTATGAAACAAGGAAGATGAACGTATCAAATGGCATTATAAACGATTATATTATTGGGCCATATTTTTTCCAGGGTAATTTAGCTGTTGACACATATTTAAACTTTTAAAAAGTCACTGTCGATAGTATTAGAGAAGAGAAACAATATGTGATTTGAGCATTACGGCGCCCTGCCGCATGACCCACTTGATGTCACATTTTTTTAAACGGAACGTCACGATTCAAAATGGATAGATAATAGGGAAAGCCAAGACCGATTCTGTGGCCTCCTAGGATTATTTTTTGTGGGAATTCGTCGACAATTCTGTAAATGATATACCTTGTCAAGGTCCAAACGAGATGAAGCAGAGAATACAAGATACCTTTAGATCTGTTAACAATGCCGCTAAAGGAAGCATTTTTGGAACCAAGATTTTGATTATAATGAGTTTTGTTCCCTCGTTATTTAATACCTATTCGTTAATCTATTATAGATTTTGTTTATAATAATAATTTTTATTCTCTCGTTATTTAATACTTATTCGTGTAATTATTACAGATGTGTTATCACTTGGTTATTCCCAAATTTAAGCTAAAAACAATTAAAAATCGGCCTCGTCGCCACTTTAATTAATGATGGTTCTTACTATGGTACTCATGGTACCTACCATCAGATAGCTCTTACAATAATGCAAATTAGCCAAAATACTGATTTTCAACTGTTTATAGCTCCCAAACTATTAACTTTGAATGTGTAACCTTATATCAAAGGTGTTTAGAATTTTCAGAAGAATCCAAAAATTCCGTATACAGGATGTTCCATTTAAAATAAGCAAAATAACCATAATTGGTATAAAAAAATGGTTGTTGTTACCATTTTTCAATATCTTTTAAAATAGAGAAATTATAAGGATGTTTATCCATCATTGGACAATCATGTATACTATCTGGAAATCCGTAATAGATACGAAAAAAAGTGTCCTACAAAAGTTTCTTTAAAGTTGAAGTCCTTTTAAAAAGAACACAGGGTGTCCCAATTTTGCTGGGGCGACATAAACTATAAAATTTTAAATGGGACGCCCTGTATTTTTGTCTATTATTTAATTCTTTGTCAAAAATAAACGTAAGTTACCAATTTAGACTATAGTCGATTTCTGAGTAGTTTCCTGGTTAATTAAGGTTATGTGTGATTTTCTGAAAACTGGAGCGATTTTTTCAAATCACTATAAAAAATAAATTGGGCCTTTGGGTGGTAAATTCCAGTTTATGAAGCGTCAATGCATATACGGAGTACAACATTTTTGTCCACACCTATACAGGGAGCATGCTACATACTCAAATAAAAACTATATGAATATGATGCCATTCGAATGGATAATATAACTATTTGTTTTAAATTTGACAGTTTTTCAATTTATTTGTATTTTTAAATTTAAAACAGTTAGACTTTAAAAACGTTTCTTTGTATCGGTATTTACTTGTTCTATGTTAAAAAATGGCTCAAGATACAAGTCAGGAGCGACTAAATTTCTATAACTTTACATTGAAAACAATAAAAGTCCAGCACTTGCATTATGAGAGTATCGCCGAATATATCTCAGGGCCAGTGGCGGCTATTCAGGTGAAGTAGGTGAAGTGCTACTTCACCAGGAAAAATGAACAAGCAAATATCTAACTATATTTATTTTATATCTCTTAAAATTTTAATTTTTACATTCATTTATTCACCTAATTGGTAAAAAATTTCGCTGCAACCGGTGAGTTCCTTTGCAGTTAACTTGACTGTTTTTTGTTATATTTATTTATGGTGTTGTTATAACTTCAAATTCGAAGTTAGTAAATGTGATTGTTCAAGACTGGAATAAATTAAAAGACGTCTTTGAATTTATAACAAACTGTGACAAATCAATCCGCCTTGCAAAAGGATTTTTAGGTGAGATGAACGATTTTGAATTCACGTTTCTGGCATTAGTGTTTAATGACATTTTCTCAATCACGGACATACTATTTGACGTTCTTCAAAAAAAATCGTTTGACATTCATTTTTGCATATCCAATATAAAACGTTCTCGTGAGGCGCTCTGTAAAAAAAGATGTGAACATTTTTTTAATACCATGTTTGATAAAGCAAATTCTTTTACAGAAATAAATCATTACAAACGTGAGCTTGCTAAGCTTTCACCTAAAGAAATTAGGGCTAAGTATAGGACCCTTTTTAATGAAATCTTGGACCATATTTTAATGGAAATGATACTATATTTCAAGACTGTGAAAAACTTACATTTTCATGTTTGGCAGGTTCTGCTAAATTTTCCGAATATAGTTTAAATTTTCCGACTGGCCCGTTTGAAAATTTGTTACAGTTATATGGGAAAATATTTTTAAAAAGTCAACGACTTAAAAATGAGCTTGGTCTTATTTTTGACAATGAGAGTAATTGGAATATATCGCTGCAAGAGCAAGTGAAAAAAATTAATAAAAATAAATATATTTTTACCGAAGCATGTAAGTTGTTTTTCCTTATCTTGACAATACCATCGACAAGTGCTTCAGTGGAAAGAAATTTTTCTTGCATCAAACGTGTAAAAACTTATTTAAGAACTACAATATCTCAAGAAAGACTTCTCTCGGCAATATTTCAATTCAAAAGGAATTTCTGGAGGAGATTAGGGCGATTCAATGTTGTTATGAGGATGTTATAAATAAATTTGCTGCTATGAAGTATAGGAGAATTGATTTAATATACAAAATTTAGGTAAGTCGTAAAAAATTATTCTACTCCCTCCACATATAAAAAATTCTGGAAAAAAAATTATTGCGATATTTTCTTGCTTCATTTGCACTTCACTTACTTTTTCACCCACCCGCAAGCCCCCACTGCCCAGGGCAAGGAATATGTTTGACAATTGAATATCCTACCAACTGTTTAAGAGATGCACAAAGGAATTTGAATTTTATATGACCCCCATACATCGAGTATTAAAAGAAAACAAAACTTCCTAATATAAGTTTCTTCCAGTTTTATGTAAAGTTGATTATCAGATTAGACTGAATTTTTGTATACAAATAATAGACCTGCATTTTGAGAGAGGGATTTTAAATAAAATCCTTTGGGCAGATGAGGCGATATTTTCCACTACGGGAATGCATAAAAAAAATACTCACTACTATTTTGAGACAAATAAACATTTGGTAAAGCAAATTAAAAGGCAAGGACGTCAAAGTATTAAAGTGTGGTGTGGTATTATAAACGACCGCATAATAGGACCTGTGTTTTTTACCACTATTTCAATAGAAAAACATTTTTAAACCATTTAAGAAATCAAATTATCGAAAAACTCAATGATATTCCGGAACATATTCGTGTGGACTCGGTATGTCAACAAGGTAATGCTCCATACCACTGTGGGGAAGATATAAGAGAATTTTTAAACGAGCAATTTAATTTAAATATATATAGTAACAGGGAGATTTCTTGGCCGCCGTGAAGTCCCAATTTGACACCCTCCAGATTATTTTTTATAGGGCGCACTTAAAGATAGAGTGTAAAAAATTAAAACAATTATTTTGTAAATGAATTAAAACAAAAAATGAAGTCATTATTAGTCTTAATAATAGTAACGCCGCCGTCCGGAACGCTGTGGCAAACATTCAAGTGCGATATACACTGTGTATAGCAGAAAACGGACATAATGTGGAGAATAAATTATATAGTCATTTGTTTTAAATTTTTCCATTTTTCTATTTCCATGTAAACTCTTTTTATATGTTGTTTATGTTGATAGCTATGTTACTCACGAAGTTTGTTTCTAATATTAATTTATCCTATAGTTTTTTTTAGTATGCGGCATCACAATATTCAAGAAATAATTGAGATGGTCTGGTAAATTACGATTTTCTCTGTAACCATTAAATTTAGGTATAAAACACGGAAAATAGCTCCAGTTTTCAAAAAATCACACATAACCTCAATTATCTCGAAAACTACGAAGAAATCGACTATAGTTTAAATTGCTAACTTATGTTTATTTCTGACAAGGAATTAAATAATGGACAAAAATACAGGGTGTCCCATTTAAAATTTTATAGTTCATGTTGTCCCAGCAAAATTGGAACACCCTTTATATATGGAACCATTATATTTTAAAAGAACTTTAGATTTAAAGAAACATTTTTTCATATCTATTACGGATTTTCAGATAGAATAGTGGGTACTTTTATGTGGAACACAGTGTATATTATATACAAGCACAATAAAAATATTAATTATTCGTTTACTTAAATTAATACGATTATATGAAAAAAAAATATTTTAGAAAAATTACCTATTTTTTCCTAACTAATCTAACATAATATAACCTATATTACATAAAGTAATTTAAAATAGATTTTATTTACACTTTCTGTTAATAAACGCTCCCTATAATTATTATAGTATTATAGATTTGGTATTATGAACCAAGCCCTATTTAAGTGCGCTTGTCGGCGGCATCTTAAGTATACATGGCACCGCATTCATCGCGTTATTAATTGCGATTGGCGGCACTTCAACGATTATGCCAGATGTGCATTTTTTTCATTTTTTTTTTTCTTCTTAATTCCAGTGGCTTAATGCAATTAGTTCGAGCTGATTTCAAAATATCGCTTGAAAGCTTAATTAGTCGTTATTGGATTAAAATGCACATTGGCATAATCACTTCTCATAAAGTGTTTGTTTTATGTAGCTCGCAATACATGGGATGTGATATAAATCGTTTGGCGGGCAAGCTTTCGTCTATTTTCATTACTTTATGTTATATTTTTCGCGTTCCTCATTCACAGATTTATAAAATACTTCAGATACAAGGCGTTACACTACGGTATTGGAAACTATATAAAATGCACTAAAAATTAGAGGTAAGTGTAAGGCACGGATTTAAAATAACTGTATAAGTTTTTGCCCTCAAAATTTTCCACAAATTTATATGTTTTATTTGCAACTTCTTAAATAATTTCTACAGTATTTCTCTCTCTCTCTCTCTCTCTCTTCCCACAAATTTTTATGTTTTATTTGCAACTTTCAGTTAAATAATTTCTATAGTATTCTCTCTCTCTCTCTCTCTCTCTCTCGACTTTCTCCCCACAAACGTTAGTTATCAAATTTCTTTCTTTTTATTACCTCCGAATATTTCGACATTTATCCTAACTATTCATTGTTATACAACTAAAATCTATCATCAAAGTAAAACAATTAGTCAGTCCCTTGACAACAAACCTACTTTTGGCCTTGAGAAGCATATTTAATATTTTCTATTCCACTCATCCAGAGTCTTGCCAAACATTCATAACAACTTCTTTAGGTTCACATGATCATACACTATTTTGGGACATATTTCTGATTGGATTGCGGAATGTCTGTTCTTTATTTGTCTGAAACTTTACATGTTCATAAAGTTCAAGCATATAACAATGATGCGTCATAGTTTCTTTTCACGTGCCTTTATAAAATGTTAAACATTTCATCCATACAAGATCGTTTTTCCGTACATTCGTGCTACAATAACAGACTATAGAAAATATGTTCTCACAATACTGTCCTTACGTATCTTAACCCCTGAAAATAGGCAAACCAGAAATCAAAAATGCATAAGAACCAAAGTATTTTATTTCCAAAATTTCCACCTGAATGGCTGGTGCTGATAATTTCCACGACTTCAGTAAAAATCGAACTTCTCTGCAATCGAATCGATATCGATGTTGCTCCAATTTTTACCAAAAATGTTTCGCTGTTGATCTAGGTTGATATTTATCTTATTAGCATGTTTTTCAAAAGCATCCACTAATACGTGTTCGTCACATGTGTGATCCTTATTTTTTTTTAAAAATCTTAAAATTAAATTTCATTTAATTGTACCTACATAATATGTCGTGTAATAAAATATTTTATTTCGGAAACCTAAATCTACAATAAGTAGTAATTAAGGTATAAACCGACAACTCTAAAAATTCAGTTCTTCAGGTGGTATATAGAAAATATTTAAGATGAGACAGCGTAAAGGTAAATAACTTGTGGGGAAAAATCAACGGTCTATGGAATATTTTCCTTTGTTCTCTTCGGTCGGCCTATGATCTAATTCAGCCTAGGGTTTTTCGGGCTTTATCCTCCTGGCTGTGATGCAAAGTGTGTCTACCAATAACACGAAAGGTCCTTTGGTCATTGGTCAATCCCAGGCGGAAACATACTTTGCTTAATGCGCTCGCCACTTCGTTAGGGAATTTGGATTCGGAATCCGGCAATTTACAGTCGGTTCCATTTGACAGGGTTTATGCGACTTTCTTATTGAGTTTTTAACAAAACTAAATGTTAATATTTATAAAATGCCTGGCCACGGCTATGATAAGGGCGCAGATATGCTTGAAAAAAACAGTGGTATGCAAAAAAGAATTCTTGATATTAACCCTCGAGCATTTTTTTGTTTCTTGTGCTGCACATAGCCTTAATTTAGTCGTTGATAATGCAGGTAATATTACAAATAAGACGATAGGTTTCTTCGATACCATTCAGAAAATTTACGTATTTTTCTTGTCTTCAGCTAACTGCAGATTCAAACATTCAATTTTCGCTTCTTAAATAATATTCATCACTGGCCGACAAGATTTTTCTAACACAGGCACATTATTTTCACAATGGAAATACCCTCCCAATAATAAAAAACTATTCGGGAAGCCCTAATACGTACCATTTTTTAATAGCCTAATTAGAACCTTTTATAGTGGCAGGTAAACAATTTTATTGTGGGGCGGCTAAAATGGTCCATTTTACAACGGAAAAATTACCTAGACTGGGTTATTTACAACATTAGACATAAAATAAACGTTAAACAATACTCTTCTGTTGAGTTTCGAATTGAGTGGTTCTCTGTGTATCGATAAGCAAGTGTATGTGAAGACGAGAATGTCGAGTCGAACGCGCCGAGGTTGCAAAATTTCTCCTGACAAATTTTGTTATATTTGTAGAGAATTCTTGGTGAAATCACAAGCCAGACCATTTTCCGAAAATGTAAAAAATGCCTACTATAAATATTTTGGTGTGTTAATTGAGGATCAAGATAAGCGGTGGTCTCCCCATGTGTGCTGTGTTGGTTGTAGTGTATCATTGGTGCAGTGGATGAAGGGAAAGAGAAAAAGTATGCCTTTTGCAGTTCCAATGGTATGGCGAGAACCCACCAATCATTCTGACGATTGTTATTTTTGCCCGACAAAGACTGAAGGTTATTCCAAAAAGGGAAAGCACAATATAGAATATCCAAATTTGCAATCTGCCATACGACCTGTTCTGCAAATTTGCCAGTGCCGATTGCGCGTTTAAATTGGCAAGCTATTGATTTGGGAGATAATGGAGATAACGCATCGTCAGGCAGCTCAGAAGAACAGTGCACCGATCCCACTTTTACCACAGGTCCCAATTCCGGCGAGCCACATTTGATTGTTCAAAGCGAATTAAATGATTTGGTACGTGATTTGGGGTTATCCAAGCAACAGTCAGAACTTCTGGGTTCCTGTCTTAAGGAATGGAACCTATTGGCCAAAGAAACAAAAATTACAAATTTCAGAAAAAGAAATGCTATGTTTTCTGAATTCTACAGTATGGAAAATTCGTTGTGCGCGTATACTGATATAGACAGTTTAATGCAGGAACTTGATATTGAACATTCTCCCCGTGAGTGGCGCTTATTCATAGACTCATCTAAATATAGCTGTGTTATTGCATAATGGAAATTTGAAACCCTCAGTTGCCCATTTAGTTGCAATGAAAGAAAATTATGAAAATATGCGCACCATTTTGGATAAAATAAACTACAATAGGTATAAATGGCAGATATGTGGGGACTTAAAAGTTATAGCGATTTTAGTGAGACTTCAGGGGGGATTTACAAAATATTGCTATTTTCTTTGTTTATGGTACAGTCGTGCAATAAATCAGCTTTATGTATCAAAAATTTGGCCAGAAAGAAGCGAATTTCAACCGGGATCTCAAAATGTTAAATTTATACCTCTTGGTAATCACAAAAATGTCCTTTTGCCTCCTCTTCACATTAAACTTGGGCTGATGAAAAACTTTGTGAAGGCTTTGAATAATGATGGTGATGGATTTAAATACCTAAGACAAGTCTTTCCGCAGTTAAATGATGCCAAATTAAAACAAGGTTTTTTGATTGGGCCACAAATCAGAAAATTGCTGGACGATGTCAATTTTACGGAAAAGCTTACCAGGCAGGAACGCAGAGCACGGAATTCATTTGTTAATGTAGTAAGAGGATTTTTAGGCAAAAATATGGATGAAAATTATGAACAATTAGTTAATGAACTCTTAGATGCCTATAAAGAGCTTGATGCCAGAATGTCATAAAAATTCACTTCCTCCATTCCCATCTGTCATTTTTTCCTAAAAAAATTGGGAGCTGTTAGTGACGAACAGGGTGAAAGGTTTCACCAAGATATCAGAACAACGGAAATTCGGTACTAAGGACGATGGGATCCAGCCATGATGGGTGACTACTGTTGGTTTTTGAAGAGAGAAGATAGGACACCTCATAAACGGAGAAATAAGTTTAATTAGTGTCTTAAGTTAATATTTTTCTCGTTTGCTTTTCTCTTAGATGTATGGTATGTTTAATAGGCGAAAACTGTAAACATAGTCAATAAACAGAGTTAAGAATTTTATGAAATTATTTTTTCTATAGATATTAAGTATCCTTTAAAACTATTTTTTGGGTTTTTCCGCCTTAGAAAATGGAAAAAAATAAAATATAATTACTCTATAAATTGAATAGATAGTCTTGAGTTCTGGGTCCACTACGAAGGTACCCGAGGAACGACACTGAAAAATGCCTGCTTTCTGGACGTTTCGAGGGAAAGTCTACCCCCGTCTTTAGCAAACCTACAAATAAAATACTAAAAGCATTTTGTCAGAGATTAGCCATTCTGGTTATATTTCTGATACGAAACATAAGACATATTCTGCTTTTAGTATTTTATTTAAAACTATTTTTTGGGTTTTTCCGCCTTAGAAAATTGAAAAAAATAAAAAATAAAATATAATTACCCTATAAATTGAATAGATAGTCTTGAGTTCTGGGTCCACTACGAAGGTACCCGAGGAACGACACTGAAAAATGCGTGCTTTCTGGACGTTTCGAGGGAAAGTCTACCCCCGTCTTCAGCAAACCTACAAATAAAATACTAAAAGCATTTTGTCAGAGATTAGCCATTCTGGTTATATTTCTGATACGAAACATAAGACATATTCTGCTTTTAGTATTTTATTTGTAGGTTTGCTGAAGACGGGGGTAGACTTTCCCTCGAAACGTCCAGAAAGCAGGCATTTTTCAGTGTCGTTCCTCGAGTACCTTCGTAGTGGACCCAGAACTCAAGACTATCTATTCAATTTATAGGGTAATTATATTTTATTTTTTATTTTTTTCAATTTTCTAAGGCGGAAAAACCCAAAAAATAGTTTTAAACCATGAATCCGCCACTACAATTTCGTAATTATTTATTAAGTATCGTAACATTCGATATGGTTCTACAACTCTAACAAGAAAACCCTACGTGCTACAACTTTCTATTTGTCGCTTTCGTATTTGGATAGGTCCATTCTATTAGATTATGCTATCCTGATTTGTGTCACAACAAAAAAATTTTTTTTGTCGGCCAGTGAATTATTCTGATGATGATTTATTGAAGTTCTGTAAAGAGTTGAGTTTAAATTTTGAGGATACCTCTAGAAGAGAATCCCATATAAATGGTTTGGACTTGTTCAACGAACTGTTAGCTGTTATTATTGCAGTATATTTTTGAAAATGACCTTTTGTCGACTTTTTTTTAACACTTTAATTGCTTTAAGAATATACCTGACTTTACGTTCGTTCGTTCTGCAAACTGAAACCTATGAAAAATTATCTGGGATCTACAATGGAGGATACTCGTTTAACCAACTTAGGCATTATTGCCATTGAGCATGAAATTGTACATCAGTTAAATATGCACGAAACAATTTTAGAGTTTACTGAACAACAATGGCGTAAATATAAAAAAGTAAACGATTATAATTTATTCAAGACACTAAGGGCGCGTTCTAAACAGATAAAAAATTATTTAAGTAGATATACTAAATCGATAGACGATGACTTAGTTACTAATCCTAAAAGATTTTGGCTTTACGATTCAATTTAAAAACAGATTGTAAGTAAAGTACCTAGCGAAATTCACCGGGAAAACAAACATGTAAACGATGGATCCTGCATCAGCGATTTATTTGGTTCCTATTTTGGGAGTGATGAAGAATGTTATAATTACGGAACAACACGGCTTCTTCCAGAGACGCTCCTTGGAAACCAATTTATTTATATTTTGTGAATACTTGAACAACCAACTGTACAATAGGGCTCAAGTGGATGCCATCTACACCGGTTTTAGTAAAGCTTTTGACAAAATTGGTCACAATGTTTTGGTATGTCGACTGGCTAAGGGCGGTGTGGGTAGCAATTTGCTTAGATTGGTTGAGTCAAACATTAAAAATTGATCTCAGTATGTTTCTATACAAGGGTTCTGTTCCCAACCTTTTCTAACGACTTTCGGTGTGCCTCAAGGATCCCATTTGGGACTATTATTTTTTTATCATTTATATGAATGAGATTAAGTCCTGTTTTCATTATTTCTGCATTACACAGACGATTTGAAGATATTTATTCCCAACAACAATAATGAATACTGATTTGAATCGCTTAGGTGAAAAAACAGTCTTTGTCTCAATTTGGATAAATGCATTTCAACTACATTCTCTAATAATCAAAACCAGGTAGATCGAGTATATCACCTGAACAATACTCCTCTAAAAAAGGATGATAATGTAAAAGAGTTGGGTGTTATATTCGATTCAAAATTAATTTTTGGACTTGCATGTTGAAAATGTTGTCAATTCTGCCTCAAAAATTTTAGAATATATTACAAGAAAATGCAAACCTTTTAAAAGCATAAATGCATTAGTACAACTCTCTGGTTCTAAGCAAACTTAATTTTTCTAGTATCGTTTGGAATTCAAAGCAAATATCTTTTGTTGAATGAATAGAAAACATTCAAAATAGATTTATAAAATATCTTTCTTTAAAAACTCATTTTCTTATCCCTAATAATGATATCTGTTTGGCACGAAGTCACTTTCACTTGGTTTCCCTGGCGGATCAAAGGGTTATGTCTGATGTTCTGTTCTTGTTTAAAGTTTTTAACAATCTAATTGATTGTCCTAACATCCCTGAACAAATAAGTATTAATGGCTCCCAAAGATTTCTAAGGACAAATGTACTGTTTTATCAACCTTTTATGAATACTCATGCGGTACAAAACTCACACATCTGTCGAATAGTCAAAAATACTAATAAGCACTGCAAAAATATCGATTTTTTTCTCCATACCATTATCTCAATTTAAAAGAACCATAAAACCACTCTTAATGACACAGGGCTAAGTTTCAATATGATACTTACATAATATTAATTTAAGTATATACCTAATATTGTTTAGGCTTTCATGTATGTTGATTTTGATATATGTACCTAATTACAATCCAAAATTTTTCCGTTTTTATTTAAGATTTATAATATAATATTGTACTTATTATTAATTTTGTGGATACTGCCGTGGGTATAGAAATATACCTGTTTGTGTCCCGTATGTCGAAGTAAATAAATAAAAAAGACAGAAAAATCCAATTTATTTTAAAAAATGTATTTATTAGTTTTAGGATTACGTGCAGTATTATTATATACATATTATTATCGAAAAATGTTTTAGTTCTTTTGTTTGGTTCTGTTGCTAATTGGTTCTGTTCTATTGTTAACGTTAAATATTAATATTTTTTTGAGCGTAAGTAGTTTTTCTATATAAAAAACTGTTAATTAGAGGCATCATTTTATTATTGAATAATAAATGACTTTCTTTTTGACACATTCCCTCAAAATTGTACCCACATAATTATAAAGCCACTGAGTAGAAATTCTGTTTTCAGTTTGCTGATAAAAAAGACAGAATAGAAGAATTTACTCATTTATTAATATGACGAAAAAATTACTATTCGTTGGTGTTTGCTAGTGTTAAATGTTGTTAACGTTACATGTTTTATAAGTATAAGTATAGTTTTTAGATTTATAAAATGAAATTATATTGTTAGTTAGATAAATAATATATCATTATTTCTTACAAATTCCCATAAAAATTATAGGTACATAATGAAAAATGGGGTTATGTTACAGGAAAGGAGGGGCGGCAAAAATTATCTTTGCACACGGGCGCTGAAAACTCTAGGTCCGCCCCTGCATATGGGTCACAAATTCTCCTTTATTTATATGAGCTTTAAAAATAAATATAATCACCCCACTGTTTTATGAAACATATAAGAGTAATACGCATAACATTGCTGTTAGGAGGGACATCGTATGTTTTCTGAAATAATCGGTAAAATTCCTTCTTTCCTTTGTTATGAATCTTTTCTTTCATTAGGAATAGTAAAGTGTAACTGAATTTAGTTCTGCACATAATCATTTAGTATACTGTTTTTTCAAACATTTCTATTGGGCGCCATTTTGTTCCACCATATCGGAATGATTTAAAACAAATTGAAAAAGTGGTTTTACATTGATATTTTAAGACCGCTATTTTAATTCGCACCAGTTAATTCCAGTAACACATTAAATTTTGCTGCAAAATATTAAGTCGATTGAATAAGAAAATTTTTCAACATAGATTTAGACATTTTATTTGGCCGCTATTTTGTTTCGCCATCTTGAATTCGTACCACAATTTTACCAGTTTATCTCTATATCACACATTATGAATGCCCAAAATTTCAAATTAATCTAATAAGTAGTTTTTCAGACTATTTTTTTAAAATAATTCATTAGGCCGCCGTTTTGTTTTGTGTCTAAGATTCGTACCAAAATATTACAGGTTGATTCCTATGCGACACTTGATTTTGGTGCAAAATTTGAGATAGATTGGAAAATCTGTTTTTAAGTAATAATATTTTAACATTTCACTAAGCCGCCATTTTGTTCCGCCATGTTGGATTTTTACCAAAATATTACCAGGTCATCCCCACATAACCCTTAATTTTTGACCGAAATTTGAAGTCAATCAGATAAGTAGTTAGCTACTCCGCGAACTAACAGACAAGCCGACAGACGAACCAATAAATTTAAAAACCCATATTTTTTTGGCATCTAAGGATGCTAAAACGTTAAACATTAGTAAAAATCTGGAATTTGTTTCACGATTATAAAAATTTCATTTAGTCTCCATTTTATTTCACCATGTTAAATTCGTACCACAATTTCACCAGTTCATCTCTATATCACAATAATTCTTGCACAAAATTTGAAGTCAAGTAAGTTTTTTCAGGCAGAATTTTTATATATTTTATTAAGCAGCCATTTTGTTTGGTCGTCTTGGATTCGTACCAAAATTTTACTAGTTAATTATTACCTAATACTTGATTCTTGTACATAATTTGAGTTAAATTAGATATGCAGTTGGTGCGTTAGTTATATTTTTTAAACATTTGACTAGGCCGACATTTTATTTCGCCATATTGGATTTTTACCAAAATTTTACCAAGTCATCCCCCAAATGATTTTTTGACCAAAATATGAAATCAATCGGGTAAGTGGTTTTTAGCTATGCCGGGAACAGACTAGCGGACAGACAGATCGACAGGAAAACATGTTTTCCCTTTTATTAGGGAAGTAAAAAACTAACAATACAGTTCTCACAAAGTCGCATTTATTTCCTAATCAAATTATGGGTTTATTATAGCCTATTACATGAGTCGGTCTTTACTAATTGTTTGACCTATAAACTTTAAGATCCATTTTATGGGAATTTCCTTATCTAGAACCCCGTATATTCACAAAATTCTTAATTCGTCTAATGAAGACATTATGCAAAATTAAGATTCCTCAGGTCATCTGATAAAATAAACAAATCACTATAACCTAGTTAATTGATTAAGTCAAAAATTGCAAGGTTATTTACATTCCATCACAACGTAGGAAAATAAACAGAATTTGTTCCCAACGGTTTATATTTCCTGTTCATAATGCACATGATGCCAATAAAAATAATTGATTTGACTAGCTCTGACTTTCATTCACTTTTCGCCTGTATTTATAGGTTGATATGCTATATTTAACAAAGCGTTTTTCAAATATTTCCAACCGAAACGAATAACTTTTGATTAACATGGCGAAGGATTTACGCAAATATTGCTTTTTGGCATACCTCGCACTCTGACGTAGCTTTTCGGAAAATATTATTACATACTTAAGAGGATATCGGAGTAAATTTAAATTCTCGATTCTGCTGCTACACATAAATTACATATCTGGAGTGTAGCCGGACGATGTGGGTCACCGACAGGAACTTCATTAGTCTGACGAACGAGCATAATGTTCAGATAAAATAGCATTTAACTTAAAAAAAGAGTCGTCATTTAAGAAAACATCTAAATTTTGTAACAGAATTTCTATAAATAGTTTTTCAGTAAACGTGAATATAAACTATTTTAAATCAGAAAAAAATTAAAAATAAAAAAATACTAATTTTCCGATGATGTTAACCAATTCTTCTACTCGAAACATTTCTTCTTCGGATAATCAAACGTTGAAAAGTCGACGCCTTTTAGAGTTACTCCAATATCCCCTTAATAAAAAAAATTAACAGGACTGCTTTTCTGTTTCTGTTGGATTTCGAAATTCGATATATTGGTGTACGATGTTCTAAGCGATACGGATTAAATATGCTGAGGACAGCTAACTGCCGCATATAGAGGCATATAGAGTGCAGCTCTTTAATGCCCCCTCTCTTATATTTTGAACAAATCAAGATAATAATTTTAACTTTGGTGTACCCTAGCAACCTTTAATGTGTATGATAACTATGGTAGTCTAGTTTAAAAACGCAAAATGGTATTAATTCTTGCCACTGCTAGTAAAAATATAAGTGAGGGCTCAATGGATTCGAAATACCGTCTAGGAAAACGTGCAAAAGGTTAAATCCTGCACATTGACAATTTCAATGGCTATTAACAAATTGAGGTATTAGAAATGAATTTAGTTTCTCGCAAATAACCCTGAAGCTATTAACATTTAAGAAACTAAAAAGAAAAAGATTATTAAAGTAAAAAAAATCCAATAAAAAACTCCAGAACCCAAAAAAAAGGAGTTTCGCATTGATCTCATTGCAAAATTCTTTCTTTTCATCAAAAGCAGGTAGTACCACCCGGTTTTGGGTTAATTTATTTGTTATTCGTTCATAAACACTGAAAATGCTACGCCAAAGCCGTGCGGTTGGATACTTATAGAAGTAATTTAAATTGAACAAAATGTTATTTTAACAAAATAGAAATTATATATAATATGTAGATAGAAAAAAAATTTGGTTGGAGTGAATGTCTCCGTTTATTAATATTCTTATAATACTGTTAACAGTATGTCGTAACAGCTAATACTAACATGTTTAAAACACAATTAAGAATTATTTATAATCTGTGTATTATTACCCGCCTTCACTAAGTACTAGCCTATTATGTATGCATTGAGTAAAAATATAATCTAAAGAGTAATAAAACCTCATTAGGTATGCAAAAGGACAGGGATTTAAAAGGATCTTTTTTATTATTTATCTAAACAAAATTTACCTACGCCCATGGACGACCCCGCAATTCAGCCAAACTGGACGGAATTTCCCATTTTATTACTCTGTACATTCCTAAAGCATACTTGTAATTGTTATAATCTAATAGTTTTTGATTATTGAAGCTGAAAAAAACTAAAAAATTATCCCACTTATATAAACGAAAACTGAAAAAAACTTGTCAGTTAACAATAGGCTCATTTTATAAAAAAAATCTGTAATTTTTTTCAGCTTGATATTATTTCTTCAAGTGTCTAGATCTACCATATTTTTTTTTAACTTTTAAATTATTTTTTAATAGTATTAATTTTTTTTATTTGTTATCCGGTTTTGGGGGCATCGCCAAAACCCTACTGATTATTTTTTGTTCGTGTGCCCTAGTTGTACTCAATACGATTTAATTTTATTTTAGTAAATATGATGAAATGTAATGCACCATAGATAATAATCCCCTTAATTTTTTTTAGGTATTTGATTTGGTTGTCCCATCTCAAATGCTGGTCGATTATAATTTCCAAATATTTTGATTGATTTTTTCAAGAATGAGTGTTTCGTTGTCAAAATGCAAAAGTAGTGATTGGAGTAAGATGCAGACGGCAAGTAATAGGTTTTGTTACTGTTTAGCGTTAACTTATTACACTTCAACCAATCACGTATATGTTTTAAGTCTCGCTCTGCTTTTGATTTTAGATTGTTCCAAGTCTGCTCCTCATATATTATAGCCATATCGTCAGCGAAAGTTTTCTGAGTTTTCCTTTGGATCGAAATGTCAATAAATCATTAATATATATGCTTAATAAAAGAGGTCCAAGTACGGTCCCCTAAGGAACTCCGTATGTCACGACTCTTGAGTTGCTCAAAATACCGTCGTATGCGCGAAGTTTTTCAAGTTACAAAGTAAAGTTCTCGTGCTCTAAGGATTTCAGGTATGCATAAAGAGTGCCACGATTTAAGAGATCCACACGAGAGTTCAATGGAGGCGTAGGCGACCACGCGTCAGCTAGTTCTAGCACGAAGTTCAATCCGTTGTTTTGTACTTCCTAGATCTCGTTACCGTCATAGTTGATATACTTTTTGATATCAGACACCTTTCTGTAGTAGAACTCGTTTTTACATTAAACCAAAACCAAAGGGCCCAACTTAGACTAACCATAAACGCAAATATAGATCACCGTTTTCCTAATGATTTCAGACCCAATTTTTAATCAACTTTGAAAGAGTCGAATTCAATTTGGATAAATTCAAAAGCATATGAACATCAGATTTAGAGATATCGACCATCACTAGGTTTTCTTCATCTATACCTACAGTTTACAGTAAGGACAGAGATATTTAGGCGCAAGCACACGACATTTAATGTCGATCGAAAAATGTCAAAAAAATATCCGATACGTAATGACCCTCGTGAGTCTACAATTTGTAGTTCTTATGCGCGAAATATTTTAAGTTACAAAGTAGATCTACTTTTTGTAGTTCTCGTGCGCCAGGTATTTCCTATTACAAATACAAAGATATTCACACGCGGTGGAGTTCCGTGGCACCGTTGGTGCCGTTGCGCCAGCTAGTTCTTGCCCCAACTGCAATCTAGCGTTGCCCTTTTTAGTACAATCGTACTAGATTCAGTACAGTACAGACGGACTGCATTTAGTACGTTAGTACACCTTTGATGTTTTAGTACAGTTGTTGGTTTAGAATTTCAATCATATTATTTATCTCGAAAATCTTGGTCACACTCTTTTTATCATTGACGAATCGACTTCAATAAACATGACGAAAAATCTGGACATTGTTGCCAGAAACTGAACGAGAGCTAAAGCTTTTTGTAATTCCATCACAGAACTACAAAATTTCTACCAAATTCCGTATAAAATCGATATCGGTTTTGTCGCTGACAATGCCAGTATGGGTGAGTTCAAAGGAGTACAAGCAAGACTACCTACATTCTGTCCAAATATTGTTGTCCAAGACTGTAGTTGCCTTTCTTTCCATTTGTATGCCTCAACAATAAATAAAAAGTTGCCAGCCAAGCTGGAACAAATTATAAGAGACATTTATAGATACTTTGCAAACAGCAGCAAAAAACTAGATGAACTGAAAGAATGCCAAGTGTTTTTTCAAGAACAGCCCCATCCGATGCTGTATCCAAGCCATAAATTTTGTCTAGCGTGTGTAGTGGAGAGGATACTGGAACATTAGCAATCCTTCACTCTATTTTTTCTAAAAGCAGCCCCAGAAGACAATTTGCTAGTATCGTTGTGTCTATCCTTACTAGATTGAGAAATCCTGTTAGGAAGTTGTACATGCTGTTTCTATCCCATGTTTTAAAACTGATCATAACATGTAATTTGGAATTTCAAAGTGAGAGTCCAAGGATTCCTCTTCTACTAGATTGACAACTGTTTTTAAAATATTTCATTAAACGTGAAATTTGGAGCAAATACCCTAGTAAAAATGCGAGTGTTCCCAACCCTCACAATTTTTTAAGTCTTGAAGAAATTGATCCTGGAGCTACTGATCCTGCTAATGATTCAAGCAACTTACGCGCACGCGCCAGTCCGACAATCTGCATTTTACCGTCGTCGGTGTTTTTAGTATAATTAGACCTCTCTTGAGTAAACTTTTGTGTCAAAGCTAGTACAAATATCAGTTTGAAATTAAGGATTTGGTTAAGAGTAATTTCTAGCTTAATTTGCTAGAAACGGGACGAAAGTTCAGAAAGTATTCATGTTCGAACTAGATATTAGGGGTTGTCTTCTTTTGCTTTAGTTATGGAGATAATATTTAACTTATTTTTTATTTATCAAGGTCATTACCCAAAAAATTAAAACTCCAACCCAATTCGGTAACTGCAACTTCAATTATTTTTCTCTAGTACAATTAAAACGTGTTTGAGTCATACAGTTCATTCAAATACTTCTAAAGTAAAGTTTGGCACACGAATCTGAGTCTACGAAAAGAATGTGAGTAACTTTGGAAACGGTACAATGATCATTCGCGGTTGGCTAAAACTCTGTATAACCATAGAAACAGCCTGCTTTTAACATACCTCCCGCTTTCGTCAATATTTTAGATCTGTATGGTGTACTTTACGGGGTATCTGGTTATATTTTAAACGGGGTCTACAAGATTAACTTTTAGAGATATCAAAAATATTGTAAGTTTTATGGTTTTCTCTAACCCGTCAAGATTTTCTAAAAAACTAAAAAAATGTCAATTGGAAAGTAAAAAAGTTGAGCATTGAGCAATAAGTTGCCTATTATTTCAATATATGGGCATCTTCTTGCTGATCATAAAAATAACTGATTTGATACATTTATCTTTAAAGACAAACGAGAAATTTGACAAAAACTCGGCCCTAAGGGACAATGTGTTAAAATATAACCAGGCACCCTGCCTATTTTGTACTACACCCTTAACTCACCGCTGTACAGAGATGCCATTCGGAATACAAACGGTAAAAAATCAGCATAGCATGTTTTAATTGAAAGTCTAAAATATACTATTTAGATTCTCAAATAATCTCAAGTATTATTCATTCAAAGATAATTAGATCGATATGTATACAATTTTTTATTAATTCAGCATTTCAAATAACACTATTTTCCTCCTCAAATATTCTGCTTGGAAAGTATTAAATACCAGTACACAATATTTGTCTGTCTTCGCTAAAAATTACTTTTAGAAAAAGCCAAATGTTTGTATATATATATGAAACAGATAGTGCTAATATTTACAAAAGAAAAATCATCAGATGCGATTTCGCTGTAATATCAAAAATTATTTAAAACCCACTAAAAAAAGAAATCTAAAAAGGGGCGGTTAATCTAGAGAACCAGCAGTTACAGGGGCCAAGCCGGAATAAAAAAGAAACATGTTGGTATGGTACTATGAGTGCAGCTATATTTTTTTGCGTCAAATTACTTGGTATTGGTGACATAAAAAACAGACCTATATGGAGGCACTTTTTTATATGTTTAGTACTGGGAACTATAGCAGATAGAAATAAATTTAAATTAGCAAGCATTTTCAGTTATGTAAGCTCTGTTTAAAACCTATCTTGATTTTCCAATATTTGACACCTGCCAATAGATCAGAAAACTGATCAATACAAGTTGATGATGATTGCAAAGAAACGAAACTTTAGAACAAAAATCTAATTACGTCATCTTGTAGAGGAGAAAAAGTTGCAATAAAAATGGGAAATATAACATACACCTCAATTTTGGCACTTTTAAAAAGATAATATCATATTTGACATATATCCGATGTTACGTGACAAAGTTTATTTCCCAAATTTTTGGTCTTTAGACAAAGAGAGACGATTATCCTAAATTTTTCATAAATTAATACAGAAAAATCCCATATAATGCGGATTTTTGGTAAGTAGCGTATAAGTAGTATGTCAAATTTTGACCCAACATTTTATTTCTTATTTTTAAAACTTTCAACAAGCCTATAAGACTATTAACCAACATTAGAAAATAAAATAGTTATTTGTTTTTGGAAGCAGTCTAAAAAAATCTTGTTCTACATTAGAATTTATATTTTTGTACACTCTGTATAATAATTTATTCAATCCACGCAAAAAATTCTAAAACTTATTTTTCAATAGTAATTGATTTTTGGCCGCTTTTAGTCCGAACGGTGTCACTGTGTGCGGGTCCAGCACAAGTTTGTTTCTGGCGCAATAATTAATGGCCAGCTAACTGTTTTATTTCAAACAGATGCTGAAACTATACGTTTATATTGTCTATTCCGGTAATTTTACAATGATTTATACAACATTGCTATATTATTATCCGCGATACAAAAAAAAAAACATTGAAAACACGAATTTAAAAACTTTTTAATCGATTGTACGTATTCATTTTCTGTTTTTATTGTGACAAAATGTCCCGTTTTTTTATAGTACAGTAATTCGAAATATTATATTACTAGATTAATGAACATTACAAGCAATTCATTT
This sequence comes from Kuschelorhynchus macadamiae, assembly GCA_030620095.1. Taxonomy (NCBI): domain Eukaryota; kingdom Metazoa; phylum Arthropoda; class Insecta; order Coleoptera; family Curculionidae; genus Kuschelorhynchus; species Kuschelorhynchus macadamiae. Next base: position 227,364 of record JAUTXW010000717.1, read on the forward strand.
ATGAAACATTTTCGTATCGAAAATTCTTATGTTGGCAACCAGGTGATAAAAACGGCAAGTAGATATTTCTCGAATAAATGCCACAGTCAGAAAGTTTTGAATCAACATATAGCTAATAAATAAAAACGAAAAAAATTTATACATAAGAAATAAAAAAAGTAATAATTTTATTTTAATATGGATTAACTACAAACGTGTAAATAAACCTGCCAATGAATGTACTTAGGCATACAGTGTTTGAATGAATAATCTGAAACTAAAAACTTTTTTACTTTTTATCAGATTTTTTAAAACTTCTTTTCATATTGTCATCATCTCGGGCGCGTGATTTTTAAAAGTTACCAAATCGTCAAAAAGTCAAACATACCCCAAATTATCAACGAAAACATTTAATTGTTTTGGCCGTCTAAATTTAATTTCGGCCCGTCAGGTTGAGATGTTTTTGCAGTTTTGACAGAATTATCGGGATCTCTCAAAACTAATGCATTATTCCGGGTTTACTATCAAAAATATATTTTTTTTAATCAGAGCCTCTTCGAAAACTGTACGTTTACCTTCACTATGATCTATAAATATAATGACATTCAATTTAAATAGATAGATTATTTAAGATATTTAAAGTAAAATTGACATCAATGGAAAACAGAAAATTTGCCCAAGACCCTTTCTCTTTTGATGGTTTGGAATACCCCCTAAATAAATAACCTTTGATTGTGTATTTAATATCATTATTGTTATTGAACATAAGGAATCTTAATATGTAAAATCTTAGCAGCGGTTGTGATTGAAAAGTTTGTATTTTTTATAGCAAACTCGGCAATAATAAATTTATTTTTGAAAAACCCTGTGTAAATTTTTCAATAACCATTTTATAATGTAAAGTGCACAAACAATAATCCAATCCAATGTCCAATAATTAGATAATATACATAAGCAAAATAATTGAATCTTCTCTTTTGTCATTAGCTGACGTTGTCAAATTAGCTGCTGTTCATTGAGAACAGGCGGAAAAGTCTTTAAAAATCTGATCCGATTAAAGTTTAAAAGTTTTTAGCTTTAGAATTTTCATTAAAAAACCGGATGTTAACTTGCAAAAAAATATGCAATTATTGAAAGGCATTAAAAACCCATAAAATTGATCTATTCTTAATTTTGACATGTTCATGATATTAAGTATTCAAAGTAAAGCCGCACACAAATTTGGGAATCATTTCTATCTAGTTTGCAGAGCAGATAAATAAATAAAAATAAAAACAAATTTTCTCGAAAGATCTGTTATTGCCCAAAATGAAACACAGAATTTAAAAAAAATGTATTACAGACAATTTAAACCTAGGCAATGTTGGTATAGACAGTTCATGTGCCAAAAAACTTATAAAAACTACAAAAAATATTGACTACAAAAAATTAATAATTCCCTTGGAAATGAAAGTTGGGAATCTATCTTGCTAAACCAAAATTATAATAGGACTTCTGAATTGTTTTTGATGTCTTAAAAAATCATATTACTGCAGCTACTATTACAAAGCTTATTCTTAATTAAAAAAATACGTCTTAAACCATGGATTACATCTGGTCTTCTTTTATCTATTAGGACTAGGGACAGGCTTCATAAAATTTCGATTAGAGATACTAATAATGTTATTGCGCAACAAAACTACAAGAAGTATAGGGATACATTGAGTAAACTTATTAATCGTTAATTATGATCCTAAAAAAAGCTTGGAATATAATAAAAGAAGTTAAAAATGACATAAACTCTCAAAATAATATTGCTTTTGTACTTGGTACTAATAGCAAGAGGATAACAGAGCAAAGAGAGATTAGTAATTTAGTTAATACCTTTTTTAGTTTTTAGACTGGTGCGATATTGGCTAGTGTGATTCGCAAACCCAGAAACTTTCTGGATCTCTTGATGAGAAAGAGAACCGACTTCCCAACTCATTATTCCTAAACCCTTTTACTGATGATGAGGTTACTAAGTCCATAAATTCTTTGAAAGTTTCATCCTCTGCTGACGGGTTTGATATACAAATATGATTTTGAAATCAAACTACAAATCTCTTGTTTTACCTCTGAGCCATATTATTAATTTAATATTTAACACAGATATATTTCCAGACATATTTAGGATGGCCACGATTGTGTCCTTGCATAAAGGCGGTGATAAGTGTAACATCAATAATTACCGAGCAATTGCTCTGACAAGTCCCGTTTGTAAAATTATTGAAAATATATATTAAGATCAGATTATGTAACTTTTTATCTCGTTATAATATTTTGTCTGATTCCCAATTTGATTTTAGGGAGTTTATGGGCACATAAAGCTCTTTGCGTGAAGTTACTTCATTCGTAACTCGGTGCTTCAATAATAACTGTAAACCTCTAGCCATTTTTTAGATCTTTCTAAAGCGTTTGTCACTGTGGACCACTATATTCTTCTAAAAAACTGGAAATTATTGGTGTACCTGAACTCTTGTATAAGTTCTGAAAATAACTTTGAATATGGAGTTCCACAGGGTACAGTGCTTGGGCCTGTACTATTCTCAATATATATTAATAACTTATGTAGATTGTGTCGTCTTACTAAAACTGTATGTGTTGCGGATGATACCGTGTGGTTGTGTAAGGGAGTGGAGTGTAACCTAGGAGGAAGCGCTTCGAATGGCTGAAAGGGTTGCTACTCGAGTGAAAATGTAGATGGACCTTAATTACTCGATGGATTTTTTAGTATGAATATGCACTCAGATTATTTAAAAAATAAGCTAAAAAAGCTTATTTATAAATTCTATGAATTACGTAAAGTGTTGATAAATATCTATAAAGTTCTGGCTGAGTCATATTTAAATTATGGCATAATTGGTTGAGATCTGCTCATAGTAATGCTCTTGTCAACATCACTATTGCTCAGAAATATATTTTAAAAATTATTATGTGTAAAGCAAAACGATTCTCTTCTGAATTACTTTTTAAACAGACAGGTGTATTTACAATCAGACAACTATACATAAAAAATATTTTGAGATCTTCTCTGAGTAGAAATATATTTAGCGATACTTGTATTAATCATAATATTTATTTTATTTTATTTTATTTTATTTATTTATTTATTTACGTGCAAAGTTATTTACAAATTGCCTATATCTAAACAATCATATCTTACTAAACATTTCAAAATCAGTAGCTCCACAACTATTCCCTCAAAATACTAATTACTTTTGATTTAAAACATGTTAAGCTAACCTATTTCCTGCATTACATAGCCGGGTTGCCGATCTCGAAATACCATAGTTTGTTCGATGGAACGCCACACGGAAGAGTTTCTTATTTCGTGTTTGCCTTGATAAAACAGAAAACGAAATTGTTTCTAGAAGTTCAGGGCATTTAAAATGTGCATTAATTATTTTAAATAGGATACATAGTTCTACGATAAACCTTCTATTTTCAAGAGAATCAAAATTCAATAAAGTTTTCAGTTCCTTATAGTTAATGTCCTCTGCTCTTATGTTCATTGTAAAACCTATTAATCTTAAGAATTTTCTCTGTAGCCTTTCCAATTGTTCCACATAAGTTCTGTAAAATGGTGACCACACAGGGCAAGCATATTCGACAATTGATCTAACATAGGCACAATACAATACTTTAAAACAATTAATGTTACTACAATCAAACAATATACGGCGAAGAAAACCAAGGACCTTCATTGCCTTATTAATAATATATTCTATATGATAATTAAAAGTTACTTCCTTATCAGAATATACTCCTAAGTGATTAATTACGGCTACCTTCTATATTATGACAAGAGCAAATGTTATGCGATATTTTATCATTCCAAGTACATACTGTGATGCCAAACAAAGATGTCTAACTTATGTTGATCCAAAGATTTTGAATTTGCTACCATCTCTACTAAAAGTCCAACCTTTTAAAAATGTCAAAATCAAATTAAATAAATGGATAAATAATAATTTTGAACTAATCGAGCATACTGTTGGTTTTTGGTAGTGGCTGGATGTTTTCTTGATGTTACGTACCATGGCAACTATTTTGTGTATGTATTTCTAACTGATTATGTGAACAACAATTACTTTAAATCTTTTCTAAGTGCACACACAGGCCTATGTCCATCGTGCATCTTTCAAATGTATTATGTTTGGTTCTTTCTATAATGTTCCTATATTTATGTAGTTTCTAAATAAATAAATAAATTATGTAACTAGATTAAGTAATCTTGTAAATGTACATTGTCCATCAATAAATAAATAAAAAAAATATTATGTAGTAGAATTTAAATACCACATAGTATATCGTGCATGTTCCTCATAGTTAAGAAATTATTAAAATTGCTCTTTACATAAATTAAAGCATCAATATATATATATATATATATATATATATATATATATATATATATATATATATATATATATATATATATATATATATGTACAGCAGGAACAGTAAGAAGCCCATATCTTTTGAAAAGTCCTCTGCATGAATGTCTTGGTCTGACATTAGCAATATTTCTTATTGCTCCTTTTTGTAATACAAGAACTCTTTCTACGCATGAAGCTGACCCCCAGAACAATATTCCAGACTAAATGTGCAAAATTATAGGTCAGTCTAATATTTACATTAACGATATCTCTAAGGCGATATAGTACAAAACAAACCGTTGAGAGTTTTTTGCATCATTTCGTTATTTGACAGACCCAATTAAGTGCATTATCAATATAAATGCCTAGAAGTTTTGTATCAGTCACTTGAGCAATTGAATGTCTCTGAAGAGTTCTTACTAAAAACCTCTCAGTTAGGACTGATGTCCTAAACGAGAAACGAACAAACACAGTCTTTTTCTAATTTAATATAAGCCTATTATTCAAAAACCACTGCTCAAAAGCAATCAACACTTCTTGCAATCACTTGACAGCTCTGGCCACTGATGTTTCTGAACAAATATTTGAATATTATCATCAGCAAACATGGTAAGATCATTAGGATTTTTAACTACCATAGGTAGATCATTAACAAATATTGAAAATAATAAAGGCCCTAATATAGACCCTTGCGGTACTCCTAATCTGACCTTTAATTTGTTGGATCTGGCATCGCTAGTATCCACAACTTGACCCCTGTCCCTGAGATATGATTGTAGCCACCAATTTTGCTTCTAAACCCATACCGTTGTAATTTACAGACAAGTAATGTACGATCAATTAAGTCGAACGCCTTGCTTAAATCCATAAAGAGACCAAAACTTTTATTACTTTCATCGAGATATCTGTAGAGCCGTTCAAGAAATTGCAGTACTGCCGACGTTGTACTTTTACTCCCTCTGAAGCCGTGCTGACAATTCGTTAAAATTGTATGTGCTACAAGAAATGATGTCATCTGCTCAAAAATTACTTTTTCCAGAATTTTGGAAATGGAGGTAAGTATTGAAATTGGTCGATAATTTTCTATCATCGTTTTATCTCCTTTCTTAAACAGCGGAATAACCTTGGCAGTTTTAAAAACATCTGGAAAAGTTGCAGTTTCAAGAGACATATTTATGAGGTAAGTTAATGGCTGAACTATAAATGTAACCACTGACTTTAAAAAATTTGTAGACATTTTGTCAATTCCAAAAGAATGGGATTTTTTTAGGTACATTATAAATCTAGTAACATCGTATTCGGAGACAGGTAAGAGAAACATTGTAGCAGGGTTTTCTGGAAAACTTAAATTGAGATTATTGGCTATGTTATCTGCATTAGGAGTTATCAACAGGCTCAATAGAGCATTTACAAAATATTCATTAAAACTATTTGAGATAACCTCTTTATTGTCAGTTGGTACACCGTTTAACGCAATTTTACCTATAGACCCCCTGTTTTTAAGGTTTTTACTACTATCAGATATAATATTCCACACCATTTTGCTTTTATTTGTCGAATTAACGTTATGTATTTTTTTAACTAACTGAATAACTTTTTTTTTATAGTTTCTTGTACAAGTTATAATAGTTAGTTAGTAGGTCATTATTTGTTTGCATATTTAGCTTATACAGCAATTTCAGGTTTTTTGAGGATGTTCGAATTCCGAGTCATCGAGGTCTTTCGCTTATTATTATTCAAACATATCCTTTTAAGTGGAAATGCAATATTTATGTAAGTAGATAGGAGGTCAGTAAATATTTTAAAGCCAATATTGGCATTTTGTGCTTCATATACAGATAACCAAGTCTCGTTACTTAAATAGCGAAAGAGTATATTACAATTTTCAGAATTAAAAAACCTTTTAAAAACAAAGCATGGTTATCTATATTACAAAAATCAGTACAAATATAGTCAATAGCAGTACTAGAAGTAGACGTCTGTCTAGTTGCTTCTTTAACATGACAAACAAAACCATAAGAGCTCAGTAAATCTTATGGTTTTGTCATGTTCATGTCGCCCAACTGAATTTGCAAGAAAGTCAATATTTATATCGCCACATAAGATTACGCGCGTATTAACACCAGATTTAATGTTGTAAGCTAAGAACTTAGAGAGACTGTCAAGAAAAATATTTACGTTGGCAGATGGTCATTTATAGATACAAAAAACCTTAAGAACATTTCCGTCTTGCAAAGAGACACACATACCACATATATCAAAACACTTTTCGATACAATGGACATTTCTAATATTGTATGTATCACAAATACCGCATAGTTCAGACTTACAAAAAATGGCTACTCAACCGTGTTCATATTTCGCACGACAAAATTTTGCAATCAATGTAAAATTGGCGATGCTCAGAGAGCTCAACTGATTATCAGTCATCCAATGTTCCCATATACACAATATATCCGGACAGGCACTCATCAAATGTACCTCTAAGATGTCAAACTTATTTCTCAAACATTGCATGTTTTGGTGGTAAACAGATAGAATATTAGTCTGAGGAGAACTAACCTGACTTGGATGCACTAGTTGCTATTTATCACTATAATTAATTTTTTGCCTCTCTGAGAGTATCTTTCTCTGCAAGATGTTACATTTTTCAGCATCAGAAACAGAATGACAAACGTCTAAAGACATTTTTAATCTAGTATTTGCTTCAATACAATTAACGCATCTTACTACGTCTGAGCTGCAGTCACCCTTGTGATGATCACAGGCACCACATCTCAAACATACAACATCTATGTTGCATTCTTCGGCCCTATGTCCAAAACCTGCACACTTGAAACATCTGAACAGTTTAACATAATCGAAGACCCTGCATGACGCTGCCCACCCGACACTCAACCTTCCTTCTTCCATAACAGACTTCCAAGTTGTAAAATCACACTCAACAATTACCATGTATCGTGTTTTCATCTGTTTAAACGCTAAGACTTTTATCATTGTACTTTCGTATAAGACTTATAAGAGCATTGTGATCAACAGATGTACTTGATAAGTACAAGTAAGTAAGAATATACATACTACATTATTAAAATAAGTGAAAATAATATGGTATTTAAAAATTAACTGTAAATGTTACTCTAAAATCACACATTAAATATATAAACAGTATAATAAACTTAAAAATAAACCTTTATATAAACCAACGGCTCTTATATTTCTTCCTGTAAATGTTTAATTAATTTAGTTGATAGGTGATCTAAACCTACGCAATTTTTATTTTTAATTTATTTATTTATGATCTATATTAGTGACCTCCTTAAATCTAATGCTACTTTACACTAGGCGTGGTGCTAAATCAGTGCATTTGGCGGAAGAATTGCCAAATTTTTGTTGAAACGCTAGGTTAGTAGCAATTGCTTTTGACTCGATGACATTTCATGCACTAATTTCATTGAAGTAAATGTTTTTAACATGTCCAATTTTTTATTAAAGCAATTTAATTATATTTTGTACCTGTAACTATAAATATTTCTATTAGAATTACCTCAACCTTTATTTTTAAACTGAAAGATCAAAAAGATAGTTTTCTAAATTGCCACTTCATAATAAAACCTTTCATTATTATTCTAGACAAAGCACAGTAAAGTGTTATCACGATCTTTGCCAACTGGTAGACAATTGATTTCTACTAGGACGCAGTAATGCAGTATCTATTTCACTGAAAGGTTCTATTTCCATCGGAAGCCATCGTTGATCAAAACATTTGATTGTTAAACTACCTGTTAATACCATTGTTTTCAAACTAAGAATTACCTTATCTTATTAGCAAAGTATTCAATTGTATTTTAAACTAGCGTACCTTGCAGATAACTTGACGTTACGGTAGATTAAGCACATATTTTGCTTTCCCGTCACTATTTCATACATTTCAAATTATATATTAAAGTTGAAATTAGAGTAAAATCTATAAATAAGGCATTATACAACTACTTTTAGCGTAATGGCATGTAAGATTTAGATTTGAATATCATGTAAGAATTGTCTCAATAAAAATAAAAAACGTGTTTTTAGTATTAAAAGTGTAGTATTATAAACAAAACATATGATCAATTTTATTATTAATTATGGCGCTGCGTTCCTGACTGGATGCAAGAATCATACCATACAGGATAGTTACTTCTCGTAAGCCTAACGTTCGCCGTTTCTCGCCGACCGCAAAGGTCAATGACCGGGTGGTGAGTGACGTACTCCGGCCTTGTCAGTCTAAAGATTTAGTATTGGTTACATTGCTCTGTAATAGAAATTTGCCTTTTAAGCATTGTTTTCTCAATATTATTAAGTTTTTACAAATGTTAATAGGACACACAAGTTTGAAAAAGTGTTGTTCGTGCATAGTGAAACGTAATTAGCTAAGGAAAAAATTAAAACTTCTTTTATAACTGATATATTTACGTCTGCAGAAGTCTTAATAACAAAAAAACAGGTCTGGGAATATGTGTGCTATGTATAATTGCAAAAATAGTTACAAAAATCACTTGCCAGGTGTAACTTTTCATAGATTTCCAAAATTAATTATCATGAAGAAACAATGGGTACACCGGTGCAGTAGAAAAATGTTAGCTACAGATATATTTGGATTCTTTATTATTTTTGTATTATTTTTCAGGCTAGTTGTGTTTTCTTTTAACATATAGCAGGTACTTTTAGTTTTAATGTTTGCTCTACATTGTTGCTTTTTTAGTATTAATGCAAATCTTAACCGTGTTAATTAATCTAAAAGTTATTTATACTTAGGTATCAGAAACCTCTGTAGTTATTGGGTTTTCTGTTTCCATTTTCGTTGTAAAATTGGTTATATTAAGGTATTTTTTGTAATCTCTAGAATACATTATTTATTAATTTAGAAAAAAATATGTATGACAATAGTAAAAATTATTAAAAAATCGTAATATCATGTTTTTACTTTCTTAATTAAGAATTACTTTACCTATTTGCTTTTTAAATTAATACATTTAGGTACCTAAATTACGGAAAAGTGCTTATTCCTATGTAGAGATTTGGGACATCCTGTCATAAAAGTACGTAATATAACAAAATTTCATGAATTAGGAAGGCACTCGTAATAATATATTCGCATTGCATTAAAAATCAAAATAACAGCATAAAAAGGCTAAACCATATTATACTCCTATAGAAATAACGCAATAAACTTGTTTCGAGCAGGCCAGGCGACGTCACTGCAGCAAGGCTCGCTCCCGCTAAACTGACGGAAATAAATCGCCGATGTAACTATCCTGTGTGGTTTAAGATTCTTGGACTGGACGTCAAATGTGACATCGCTATTAGGTACCGTCCATATTAATAAATTTATAATTTTACGTTATGCCCGTATAAGCCAAATTTTGAATAGAAGTATTTTATCAGTTTATTTTTAAACTGTGAAATATATATTTTTAGAAATATTTATAATCAACAGCAAAATATATATTTCTTTTCCAAATTTGGCTAATACGGGCATAATATAAAATTATAAATTTACTAATACTAATATAATAGCGATGTCAGATTTGACATCCAGTCAGGAACGATTAGAATATTTGCCAGGATCAACAATGGTTATGATACTGGTGGGATTGAATATGTACAAGCTCTAACGAATTGCTTATCAGTGGTACGACAGCGCAATTGGTTAGAGTCATGGACTAGTGATCCAGAGGTGCGGGTTCGATCCCCGCTCGTATCATAACTTTTGCTGTTGATTATAGATATTTCTAAAAATATATATTTCACAGCTTAAAAATAAACGATAAAATACTTCTATATTCAAAGCTAGCAAAGTTAAACTTTCAACAGAATTTCTGCTTCAAATACTGGAGATTTAAAGTTAAAGTTAGACACAGAATAGTGCAGTAACTCAAGACGGATTTGGGATAACTTCATAAAAATTAGGTTAGCGGACTAAGCCCTTTTTATTTTGTATATGCCCTCTATAACAATATCAAAAGTTTACCACAAGAGTCGCATGCGTTTTTGCAGAAAATCAAATTTTCAAAATGTTATTCTTGGCGAATATCTCGAAAAATATTACAGACTGAGGAAAAAATTAAACGCAGAATTGAAGGTCAAAATGTTCCCTATAAAAAACAGTTAGTGAACATTTTTTCGGAATGTTGACAGTTTTCGCGTGTTTTAAAATTTTATTTATATTTAGCTAATCTAATAAGTTTTCTGGATGGCGGGGCCAGTTTGTATTGTAATCTTAATACACTCATACTTATTACTTCACTGCACAAATCTAATTACTACTGATACACCAATGCTTAAACATAAACAGGGTGTCACTAAATAAGTATCCGCAACCCGTTCGTGAAATACATAGCTAATTGAGCTGTTGAATAATTCATTTTCATTGATAATGGAAACTGGGCACGAATGAACATTCTGCTAAATAACTTCTAAAAGGTAGAAAATATCGAATTAAAGTAACATAATAAAAAGTTAGAGAACAGAACAAAGAGTCTGATTTTCTAAATGGTAAGGGCCAGTGACTCACTTGCAAAAAGTTCGGAGGTATCAGTGGGATCACGAGCCAGAAAAAAATGACACCTTGTAGATTTTTCGAAAACATATTATACCCGTTTCGTAGACATTCAACGTATATCGTGTACCAAATTTAAATAAATTGTTGCCAGAATTCACGGTGTGTAAAAAATAAATAAAAAATATCAAAACTTGGACACTATGTATCTCGAAAACGAAGTATTTCCGGACCTACGTTCATAGATCTTTCATTTTATTTTTTTTTATTCGCCCCTGAAGTTTTGGACACTTAGTTAGTGACACTATGTAACACCCTCTGTATGCCCTCGTGGAGAGCACGAACCTATATGAACGAGTATACATTGAGCATAGTGAGGGGTGCTCTCCACGCAACAACTGTCGAAACATTCACAGCTTGGCGAATGTGTTTCTCTTTAGCAATCGATTTTTTTTCCACGTGCAGGGCGATGCTGACTATAATTAATACAAAGAATTCCGTGTAAATAAAAGCAACAAAAAACAAGCAATTTATTACAAATTTGCAAAAATACTAAGATTTACTTTAAGCAACGTTCCAGGCCCTAAAAGGAAGATAATAATCACACGCCCTAGTTCTGTAGACAAGTATTAACAAAAATACAATTAATTTCTTTATTATACAAAATTTTTTTTTCAAATTTTTTTTTCAAAATCAAAGGTGTTTTTTTTATTTTCTAGAAAGGTTTTGAGTAAAAACAAATAATCGCAGGTTGTAACCACGGCTGTCATCTTTCGAACGTTTTTTTAATAATTACAAACATACATTTATTTTTGACAAAGTTAGTGTAAAATTTGCCCTCCGACGCATTCACCAATTTCTTCAATTTCCTATTGGCGGGATATTGAATGGGGTAAAATCATATATAACCAGCCATTTTTAACGAAAACTATTACATAGCAAAAAAATGACTACGACCTTGTTTGTAAGGAATATCTTGGCCTTCAAACTTTTTTCCTGCGTCTGCAACGTTTTTGGCGATATTCACCCAAAACGAATTTTTGCAGATTTTGGGACGAATTTTTATGAAAACGTGCATTCTGTTATGGAAAAGGTTACTTAGTAGAACCACAACATCTATGTCCAAATTTTGTCTGTTGTAGAAATCCTCGAAAATATCACTCATCTTAGGCTTATCCTTCTAGTCTCCTCTTATTCAATCTCTGACTGATAAAACTGCAGAATGATAATACAGTAAATCCGATAATGTCTCCTTCTTTTACTTGCAGCATCTAAAGTGAAAAGTGGCTCTAAGAAGTCAGAATTCCCATCACAATTATCTTATCCCCCCCCCCCTTATTAATTCAGACATAGTTTTAAATTCATTGTGACGATTTTGTTCATTAAGATTATATGGTCAAATTTATTTTGTATATTTCTATTGAATCTTCTGAAATGCGTGTATTGCTAATATTATTTAAAGTTTTAACTGTTAACTTTTTTGTAATTGGAAAAATTAATAAATTCTATTACCAAATTAGAATAAACATCCATTTAAAACTATTTCACGGTTCTATAAAGATTCGATTTAAAAAAGTTATTAACAAAAATGTAGAAAATGCGAGTCTAATTTTTTACTTTCAAGAGGTGAGTGAAAAAAACATCCTCCGAAATTTTTTCAGATCTTCACGTTTCAGGGTCCTTAGATGCCGAAACGCATGTTTTCTCAATTTCGTCGGTCTGCGTGGCTGATAGGCTGCCTAATAAACTACTTATCCGTACTTGACTTTAAGATTTTGGTCAAAAATTAGGGGTCATGACATGACATGGCATGGTAACATTTTGGTATAAATCTAATATGACAGAACAAAATGGTTGTCTAACAAAATGTTAAAAAAAACTATTACTTATGAACCCAAGGTACCCTGAATTTTGTATAAAAAACAAGTATGGGCTAGGTATAAACTGGTAAAAATTTGGTGAGGAGCCATCATGGTGAAACAAAATGGCGTCCTAATGAAATGTTTAAAATATCAGTATCAAATAACTACTTATCCAGTTAAATTGAAATTTTACGCAAAATCAAGTGCCTATCCCTGAACTTATAAAATGTTTTCAATCTTACATGGCAAAATAAAATGGCGGTCTAATTAATTGTTTAAACAGTTTTGAAACAGTGGTTTTATTTAAGTAGCATGGTAAGTGGAATGT